>PVJS01035380.1:7069-21143 GCA_004027185.1 Glis glis | reverse complement strand
ACACACACACACACACACACACACACACACACACACACACACTATTGCTCAGAGGGAAAAGGTTCAGGAGCAGTTCCAGATGTTTGGAATTGGATATCTAGAAGAAATATCTGGAAAAATGGTCATAACAAGGGGAGACAGGATATGTGGCTTTGCTATTTACAATCCCAATATGTAAATTCTAAACTTGAAATAGCAGGTATTTATAAACAAAAACTAGCTAACTTTCCAATCCTGGTTAACATAACGTTGGGCAGGCTATACAGCAAGGAGGAAGTAAATAGGAGAAGACAATGGCAATGTTACTCAAAATTTTCGTTGGGGATATTTCCCCCCACAATGTTTGCTTATAGTTTTGTATAGAGCCCTCCACAACTTAGTGAGATCCTGTTTCAAAATAAAGAATAAAAAAATAGGGCTGTGGGTGTAGCTCGGAGGTAGAATGCCCCCGGGTTCAATCCCCAGTACTGCAAAAAATAAAAATAGTTTTGTATAGAGTTAAAACTAATGCACAGGTACATCATTCTGTAAGAGAGTAAGGAAAAAGAAAACAAAACAGGTGGATGGCAAAGCCAAGAGCGGCTCATCAAACTAGAAGATTGGAGGTCTTAGGTTTCAGCCCTGTCCTCTGCCTCTGGCTAACAGCCTGCCATTGATCCACATGAATCGTGTCGTTGGTCCACAGGGATGGACTCTAAACCCCATGGTGGCTGCTTTCAGGTCACAGTCTCACTGGATGTGACAAGCTAGACAATTGGACATGGAGCTCAGAAAGAACAAAAGAAAATGTAAATTACTTTAGGATTTAATCTGAAACCTCAACCATCATAAAATGACAGACATCTCTGTACTAGATGATTGCTAGTAAGTAAGATAATCCTGGAATGCCTCTCAACAAAATTTTCCCATTTCTAACTTTTTGGCAAATCAGTATACTCTGTCTCCATACAGATCTGGTTTATTAATTGCATTAGTAAGAGAAACAATTTTTTTTCTAAAAGATAACCTTATCTACATTCTAGAACTTTTTTGGGGGGCTGATTAGAAATAAATGCTGAAACCTCTTTTATTCCCCTTCTAATGTTAGCATAGAACATTGTGAGTGTCACATAGTAAAATTTAACAATTATGTATCATCATCTTTTTGCCAAGGAGATTTTTTGTTTTTTTTGATCCAGGTTGCAACACAGTCATCTCAGCAAAACCGGTTTTCAGAATTCATTGAGAGTTGCCCAGTGATTTGGTATTTTTAGCTTTTCTTTTTTATTATTACTTTAAAAGCATATTTTTAATATACTTTTATTGGTGCATTGTAGTCTCACATCATAAGTTCAGAGTAATAGGGACATACACACACATAGCACTTGGTGAGCTTGTCTTTGCCAGTCTTATTTACTATCATCTAATGTATTTTATTTCATTTATTTAATATCTAGTTTTAGTGTCATTTTACACCCAAATGGTCACATTGTCAACCTTCCTGTATGGAAGGCATGGGGAATATTAGGATGGTGCGCTTCTCCTCATCTTTGAACTACAGGGCTTGAAAGAGACACATCTAAAGGTTCTCTTCATGTTCCTAGCCAAGAGCGTAATGAAAAGGCGACCCTCCTTTTGAATTTCAGAGCCCAGGACAAGGCAGCCATACAGCTCAGCGAGTTGGAAGAGGAAATGGACCAGAGGATTCAGGCTGCAGAACACAAGACCCGGAAAGACGTGAGTTTCTGGGACGGGTCCTTCTTTTCTTTCGGCAGATCCTCTTGGAGCACGTGTCACTGGTGGGCCCTGGGCACTGCTCTTGGTGTCGAGGAGTAGATACATAGACTACGGTTCCCATGGAGGCTCCCAGTGAGGGGGGTTTACTGGTGGTGTTTTTGGGGGATGGAGCAAGGAGACAGAGAGAGATTAATAACTAAACAAAGCAGGTGATTTCAGATGGTGACAAATGAAGAGAAACACATGTGTGATGGACAGTGAGGTTGGGAGCCCGGAGGCACCTGAAAGGGACTGGCGGAGCAGAACCAACCTTTGGGAGGGAGGTGGCTTGGCTTCTACACCCCTGCCTCACTGCCATGCCCACTACCAATGTGAGCTCTAGAGTACAGGGACACTAAACTTCTGTCTTCCAGCCTTGGTGTTGTGTAATGGAGTAAACCTTGGTTCAGCATGATAGGAATGCTTTAAGGCTGCGTGCTACCTCCAGTCATTTCCATTGAAGAAATAATCCTCTTTTTTCTTTATTAAATATATTTGGGTAACTGATGCTTACCAAAAACAGAAAATAGAGGTAATATTTTTGAGTAGATAATGTTGGGTTAAAAATTCCACTGTTATCTGTTCATTTGCTCTGTTAACACTGAGTGGCAGCAAAAAGGGATTGGAGAGGTAGAGTGTTAGCATCCCATAAGCTGAGTTTGCATCCTGGTTCTGCCTCTGCCTAGGATTGATGAATCAGAAAAATAACCTTACCTCCAAGCTTCTGTTGTTTCATCTTTAAAATGGGATAATGCCCCCTGCTGTCTTTAATGAGGATTCAACATGATCTATATAAAGTGCCTAGCGCGGTGCCTGAGACACGCCATGGCTGTTACTGATCAGTTCTGTTCTGTGGCTCAGTGTCCTCCTGGTTCCTTTCAGATTCTTCACCTTAAACGTCTTTACTACACTTATGCCCTTGGGTCTCTTTGTTGTCCTGTCTCTTAATAAGAAGACATTCCCTGGATGTCACGGTCCACAGAGTAAATGGCTCAGGGCTCCTGGTCCAGCATATTAGTGCAATAGATAGCCCATTCTGCTAGCACTTTCCTTACTGTATTTTAGGAAGAACAGAATAATTTTTCCTTCCTTTTTTCTCTCCATGCACTTCATTTCATCTGTGTACCTACTCCTTCATCAAACAAGTATTATGTACATGTGTTATTCTGTCATCAAATTGCATCACTTCTGCCAGGCGTGGTGGCGCACGCTTGTAATCCCAGTACTTTGGGAGGCGGAGACCGGAGGATCCGGGTTCGCGGCCAGCCTCAGTTCTCTCTATCTCTCTCTCTCCCTGTCTCTCTCTCTCTCTACTTAGTGAGGCCCTCCGCAACTTCGTGAGACCCAGTTTCAAAATAAAGTATAAAAAAAAGGGCCGGGGGTGTAGTTCGGAGGTAGAACGCCTCTGGGTTCAATCCCCAGTACCGCAAAAAAAAAAAAAATTTCATCACTTCTTTTGACACCTCCCGAATTAGTTGTTGGTAATGGGGGTATTACCATAGCACCCCTGCTGATTGTAAATTCGTGTTTTGTTAATTATATCATCTTCCTTGGCTTCCTGGCTTGGGTCTAGAGGTGAGAACTCTGACTGGTGGAGCAGCTTTGGCACTAGCCGTAATCTCTCTGAAATGATACGTCCTGGTTCATGGAGGATTTCGCCCGACTTCCCTGCAGCCGCCATGACTCCCCTCGGTTCCCAGGGTCTTGGCCCCTTGTGGCTCTGCTTTTACTGCAGCGGTTTTCTCTGCCTTGGTCATTGTCGCTCTATACCTTCCCACTGTCCCGAGTCTCCCCTGCTGCTTGATGCCCTCCCCTAGCTCTCCAACCATGTCCATCTTTTCCCAACCTTCACTCCTGTCACACATTGAGAATATAATGCATTGCTTCAGGGTTTTGTTTGATGGTAACAGTTTTATTGAGGGATAATTGGCATGCAATAAGCTGTGCATATATAAAGTGTAGAATATGTAAAGTTTGGACATATCTCCATACCATGAGGCCATCTTCACAAGTAAGGTCACAGGTGTTCCCATCCACTGTAGAGGTTTCCTCATGCCCCTTTCTGAGCCTTCTTTCTTCCCTTTGTCCCTCCTTGCCAGGCAACCACTGCCTCATTTTTTGTCACTGTAAATCAGTTTGAAGTTTTCAGAATTATATATAAATGGAATCATGCAGCCTGTGCTATTTCTTGTCTGGCTTCTTCTACTCCGCATAATTATTTTGAGATTTAAGCATGTATCAATACTCACTCTTTTTTATAGCCAAGTAGTACTCTGTTGTATAGGTATACCACAGTTTATCTGTTCATCTGCTGAAGGATATTTTAGTTATTTACAGTTTTGGGCTATTGAAAATCAAGGTGTTATGAATGTTCATGTACAAGAACTTATATAAGCATGTGCTTTTCTTTCTCCTGAGTGGATTCTTAGAGTGGAATGGCTTCCTCAACTCTGTAGGTGTGTTTATTTTTGTAAGACACCGCCAAACTGATTTCTAGAGTGGTGGTACCATTGTACAGCACTACATGAGAGCTGTATCCCGTAGCATTGTAATAGGCATGTAGGGAAATCTCGCTAATGACTAATGGCGTTAAAGATCTTTTCATGTGTTTATTTGCTGTGTGTGTTTTATATATATATTTGGTGAAGTGTCCATTATAATCTTTTGCTCATTTAAAAAATTGTTTTCTTATTACTAAGTTTGAGAGTTCTGTATATATTCTGAAGATAAGTTCCTTGTCAGGTACCTGACTGGTAAATATTTTCACCCAGAGTGTGACTTGTCCTCTCAGTATCTTAACAGTGTCTTCTGATGAGTAGAAAATTAAAATTTTGGTAACATCCAAATTATCAATTTTCCTTTCATTGATCATACTTTTGGTGTTTTATTTAAAAATCTTTGACTAAGTCAAGATCATAATGATTTTTCTTTGTTTACTTCCATAAATTTTATTGTTTTAGGTTTTACACTCAGGATCCATTGTGTATATGGTGCAATGTGGATCAATGTTGGTTTTTTTTTTTGCACATGGATATCCTTTGTCCCAGTACCATTTGTTGAAAACACTATCCATTCCCCACTGTCCTACTTGGGCCTTCTGTCCAAAATCAGTTTGCTGTACTTGTGCATCCTGCTCTGTGGGTTGGTTTGTCGGTCTTCGTGCCAGCATTATTATGTTGTCTCCATGCTGCTTTATAACGAGTCTTGAAATCAAGTGACATTTGTTCTTTTCAAAGTTATTTTGTCTATTTTAGCTTTTTTCATTTCTATTGAGTCAGCTTGTCAATTTCTAAAAAATACACCTACAAACCCCAAACAAAAGCCTGCTGGGGTTTGATTGTATTTCATTGCATCTATCGATCAGTGCTGGCATCTTAACAGTATTGAATATTCTGATCCATAAACATGACTCATCTTTACACTTATTCAGGTCTTTAATTTCTCTAGCCATGTTTTCTAGTATTCACTGGGCAGATCTTGTATGCATCTTTTCTCAGTTGTATTCCTAAATGTGTCATTTTGATGCTACTGAAAATGTTTCAGTTTCTTTTTAATATCTGTTCTTTGTGAATATATAGAACTACATTTGTCCTCTATGCATCAGTCTTGTATTTGGTAGCATTGTTTATACTGTTTACACTCCGTAGGTTTTGTTAGATTCCATTGGATTTTCTAGGTTGGTGGTAATGTAATCTGTGAATAACGACAGTTTTACTTTTCTTTCTGAGCTGTATGCTGATTTTAAATTTTCTTGAATTATTACACTGGTTAGAAGAGTAAAAGTGATGAGACTGGTCATCCTTGTCTATACTCAGTCTTTCCATATTACATGCGAGGTTAACAGTATGTTGTTGACAGATGCCCTTTACCAAGTGAAGGGGAGGTCCCGTTCCATTTAAAGTTAGGTAAGAATTACAGCTATTCTTTTAAACAGGAATGGATGTTGGTTTCTGTTCATTTTTATGTGTTTATTGAAATGGTTGTGTGTTTCTTTTTAAAAATATTAATGTGGTGAATTACACTGATTTTTTGAATGCCAAAACACACGTGTACCCCTGAGATAAACCCCACTTGGCTATGATGTATTCTTCTTATATATGGTTGAATTCAGTTTTCTACATTTTGTTTATCATATTTGTACCAGTATTTATATGAAATATTAGCTTGTAGTTTTCCTTTAATATCTTTGATTTTGATATTAAGCTAATAATGCTGGTCTCATAAAACGAGTTGGGACGTGTGCACTCCGTTTCAGTTTGCTGGAAGTTTGTGAAGAGTTGATCTAAACCACCACTATTTCTCACCTGTTTTACTGTAATAACTTCCTGTCTGATCTCCCAGCATCTACCTCTTTCAAGTTGGGAATGAAGCAAAGTAGATAGTAATAATTTCCTTTATTGAGCTCTGAGTGAAATATTGTTAAACTATACAACTTATATTTGGATTTGTAGCCATGGATCTAGTGAAGAGACTTGCATCCAAATTAATTTTCATTCAGGAATGTTGCCTAAATGAGTACCTCATTGTGAGACCCCAGTGTTTCCATCCACCTGTGAAATGGGCGGTACTTATCGCCTCACCTGCAAAGCTGGACAAAGTCAAGATAGCCACTTAACAAAAAAAGTTGCCATTAGGGAAAATGTTTTTCCTCTGCTAAGAATTTCACATGGACTATTTAATTTGCAGGGATTCTTTAGCTTATATGGATCATTGAATTTTCATGGAGTATTTATTTAGATTGTTTCATTTATGTGGGTTATTTAATTTACTTGCATTACTTAACTCTCTGAATCATGCAGTAACAACATGGAAACACAAGTTAAGTAACTTCCCCACCCTCGACAACCAGTATGTGAGTAGCACATCCTCGAACTCTGGCAGATGTCCAAGTATGGGATCCTGCACCTCTGCAAAGAGGCCCTGCCCTGCTCCCTATCAAACTGACTTCTTGTCACTTCTCCCTGTTTTTTCTTCTTAGTGTCTTTGGTGGATAGCTTTTCACTGCTGTAACAAAATACCTGAGATAAAAAGGCTTGATAAGATGAAAGGTTTCATTTGGCACATCATTTCAGAGGTTTTGGCCCATGGCCGATTGGCTTTGTTGCTTGTGGACCTGTGGTGAGGTCACGATGGGGAGCTTGCGGCAGAAGAAGTTGCTCACCTCACTGCAGCCAGGGAGCAGAAAGAGAGAGGAAGAGTCTGGTGTCCTACAGTCCCCTTCCAGGGCATCACCCCAGTGACCTAAGACCTCCCACTAGGTCCCACCTCTTACAGGTTCTCCCACCTTCCAATAGGGCCAAGCCTTGAGCACATGGGCCTTGGGAGGACCAAATCCAAACCATAGCAGTGTCATTTCTGAAATGACTTATTCTTTCTGCCTTCCTCCAGTGGAATGCATCAGTGCACATTGTCCTCTCCTCTGTCCCCAGGTCTCCAGTGCCCGGTGATGCATTTCACTGGTTATTAACATGTAACCACTTGAATACTGAACACAGGGTATATTATATCATTTGTTAAGAGAAAAAGGAGCTTCAGAAATGTTTTAGCCTATGGGAGCTTCCAAATGGTAACCCCCTGGCCTCCTAGGGGGCCTTTTTGCCATTCTCTGCTTCAGGGGGACTTACGGGGACACGTTTAGTCTGAGAAGTACAGTGGTGTGCTGCACAGCAGTGTCTCCACCAGTGATGGGCCGTGTATATTACAGTGGTCCCCCTAGAGATGTAGCCATCTTAGCTGGTGTAAGTATCCTCTACAATGTTCACACAACGGAATGGTCTAATGACACATTTCACAGACTGTATCCTTGCTGTTGAGCAACACATAACTGTACCAGCCTATGGGGAAGCACTTTTCATAGAAATTTGCAGTATACAATTTTGACTCTGATAAGGCATGAGCTGCAGGATTCAGCAAGTACTAGAGTCATGGCAATGCCGTATCTTTCAATAGTTATAATAATAGTTCATTAACTAATTCATCAGTATGCCACAGTCTCTATCACATGACACAGTCTAGAAGTGTAATCCAGGGTGACGTGTGTGTGGACTGTGGGGCTCTGCAGTTCTTCCATGTTTGTAGGTTTCATGCCCACTGCACTAAGCCCTGTGGCTTCCTCCTGCTTCCCTTCTCACCCTCCCTGTGCAGAACTGACGTCAGCCTAGATTGACACAAAATGCTTCTTACCTGTGAACTTTCGAGGGCTGCTTATTTTGAGAGGCTAAATCTATTCAAATCAACTTTTTTTTTTCTTTTAGGAAAAACGCAAAGCTGAGGAAGCCCTTAGTGACCTCAGACGTCAGTATGAAACAGAAGTAGGAGATCTACAGGTGACCATAAAAAAACTAAAGAAGGTAGGTGTGTGGCAACTAGTTTTCTAGGAACAGCCTCAGTACCTCACTATGTCAAAGCTATTAACAACTAAAAACATTGGGAATCGTACTGAATTGGCAGATAGAATCAGATTTCAGAGTCAAATCAACTCCTTGGACAGACTTCCTCCCTCCCTCCCTCACTCCCTTTCTTAGGATTGAGCCAGGGGCATTCTACCTCTGAGCTATACCCCCAGCCCTGTTTGTACTTTTTATTATGAAACAGGGTCTCACTAAGTTGCAAAGGGCCTTGCTCAGTTGCTAAGCCTGGCTGCAAACCTGAGATCCTACTGTCTTAGCCTCCCTAGACTTTTCTTTTTAAGGGCTTCTGAGCTCCTCTTCTATTTCCAGCACCACTTGTCTTTTGCATAGATCTAATAAATGTTTTGGATCCCTTGAACAGTCCAGTGCACCCCAGTTTGCTTTCCTTGGTCTCCACTGACCACGTGCCCTCAAGTTTCCCATGTCCAGCAGACTGCCTGCTCCTTGACAGTACAGGCACTTTCTTGGTCTGGAATCTCTGTATTCCTACCCCTAGCTTTCTGCAAGGTGCATTGTAGGTACTTGGTGAATATTTATTGAAAAAAATGAATATTGATCTTCTAAGCAAAAAACTCCAGATCTAGGGGATCCCTGATCAGCAAGGAGTGAGAAAAACTTGTTGAAATATGAGCAAAGAGCCAGGCGTGGTGGCACACACATGTAATCCCAGTGCTTGGAAAACTGAGATAGGAGGATTGCAGGTTCAAGGCCAGCTTCAACAACTTGGCGAGACCCTCAACAACCTAGCAAAACACTGTTTCAAAATAAAAAATAAAAAGGGCTGGGGAGGCCCTGGGTTCAATCCCCAGTACCAAGAAAGAAAAAAAAAAAAAGAAAAAGAAAGAAAAAAAGGAAAAGAAAAGAAAAAGAAACAATACAGACACACGCAAAGGTATGATTGGGTTTTGGCTTTTTCTCTGCTTGATTCTGAAGAGCGGGGTAAATTTCAGTCAGTGATGTGCTGGCAGATGTTAACAAGTGGCTCGGGCAGGGGTTGCAAGGAGAAGAGAGGCATTTGTATGTAGCATTTGTTGATTTCCATGGTCTGAACACTCACACCATTATTGATCTCAGGCTACCAAGTTGACACCACTAAATGCAGAGTTGGGAAGTGGTGCTTGAAGTAGACTCACCTGCCGGTGTGAGCTAACTCCCGCCAGGACTAGACTCACCTGTTGCATGTGACTGTTTCCATAACTGGTGGAAACATCCTGAATAAAACAGACTACTAAAGATAGTCATCCCTGAGAGTGACAGTCAGCTGTGGGTGTGGGCTATGGCAGTTTGAACCTCTAGGACGATTCAGAATCCTCCCAGTATTCTCATTGGGAAATTATTGCATCTAATTTTCAAAAGTCATTAGACCATCACACTCTATTTGTATTATAGAATTGAATGGAACAATCTCCTGTTTATGCCAGAACCTTAGCATCTTCTAGTCACTGTCTTATCTCCGTGGCTTCCAGGTCTTTAGAGTGACAGAATGTATGCAGGAATGGATGCCCTGGCTTAGCTTATGATGGGGACATCGACAGTGGGCAAGGCAGCGAGTCAGGAGTGGTGAGGCCCGAGTCCTTGTCGAAATGGTAGCGGTTTATCCCGGTAACACCTGACAATTCATTTGACTTTTCTGATCCCTAGTTTCTCATCTGTAAAATGGAATCCATAATGAACTGTCCTGCCTAACCATACTAATATTTTAATTGACTTTGCAGCTTATTAAGCTTTTTTTAATAACTTAAAATATCTAATTCTAAACCTTTCTCTGAGGAAGGTTCAAATATTCTACTTTTACAAATGACTACTGTGTTCCAAAGAGGGAAATAATTTGTTCAAAGTCACACAGCTAGCCGGGCCTGGTGGTGCACGCCTACAATCCCAGTACTTGGAAGGCTGAGAGAGTAGGATCGCAGGTTTGAGGCCAGCTTCAGCAACTTAGCAAGGTCCCTCAGCAACTTAGTGAGACCCTGTTTCAAAATAAGAAAATAAAATACAGCTGGGGGTATAGCTCAGAGGTAGAACGCCCCTGGGTTCAATCTCCAGTACCACACACACAACAAAAGTCACATAGCTAATGACTGATCAAATTGTCTTACTATACATTTAATTCTTTCTAACATATACCAGACTTCCTGCCCACCTGATATGATTCTTAGTGAAAAAATAAGATGATCTATGTTAAAGTACATTAAAGACCTTATAATAAAATCATAGAAGATTTTACAAATTTATTATTGCTATTAGTTGATGTCATTGATTCTGAGAAACTCATTTTTCCCCATAGTTTTCCTTCCATGAAGTCAGAATGCATCTTAAAATCAATGGCTCTTCTCAGTCACTGTCTGCCATGTGGCAGTCCTGGCATAGTTGTGTAAAAACCTTCTGTTGACACCATCTGGCAGGATGAAGAAAGTGCCGAGTTGTTGTACTTAGACTTGGTGAAACGGCAGATACATTTTGATAATGTGTAAGCCCTCCATAAGCGGACACCCACAGTCCCCACAATTCCCAGAGGGTGTGAGCTCTTTGTAGGGAAGATATTTTTGTCTTCCATGTTGCTCCTGAACCAATTTAGTCTGGTAATACTAATGAGTTAACAAGACAGGCAAAGCTCACATATGTACGTACATAATTGTGGGTGTCTAGCTTTGTATCATGCTTAGATTTTATTGATTTCAGTTATTAAGCATTTCTTGAATACATTAGGAAGAAAATATTAGTGAATCTGACATTAACTCTGCTTATTAAAAATATTACACTCAAATATAGGAGGTAAGATATTCATAAAGCAATTACAGTGCAGGATAGAAAGTGTTAAAAGTGCAGGGAATATCATAGAACGCAAGTGTCTGGCTTATGTGCAGCATACCTGAGCAAAACAAGGATCAGGTTACTTTATAGTTGAATTGTTTTTCTTAAAAAGCCCTTTTCCACCGTACCAAAAAAGTCATTTAAAAACAAAACTTCTTTTTCAAATGTTTAAATTTAAGTCAACCGTTCAAATCCTTATGGATTTTATGTCATTTAATGATTTATAGAGTTATATAATGTTGAAAACTGAAGAACTCTAGAATTCCCATATCTGTATTCAGGGATAGGCCTAAATTTAAACAAAGCAATTTAAAGTGAATTTGTAAAAGTCCAACTTTTATTTGCTTTTTCAGCTTGAAGAACAGTCAAAGCAAGTAAGTCAAAAGGAAGATGTGGCGGCATTAAAAAAACAAATTTATGATTTGTCCATGGTAAGAATCACCTTTCCACTCTTAGAAATACATTTCCTGTTAGACGGCATAAGCATAATCATGCTATTATTTCAGTGCTCCAAGAATGAAGGCTTACAGGAAATTTATACCACAGTTAGAGAAAGTCTCTAAAGTACCTTAGAGCAAAGGTATTATATACGCAGGCTTCCCCTCAGGGATACGCCACCTATTATGAATGGTTTTATTTACTTTTTTATTTTTTTATTTAAAGTAGTAAAGACATGGGACTTAAACTTTACCCAGTGTTGTTGGGTTTTGCAACACCCACTCTGCTCTGTATCCCTGGTTTTGTAAGAGGAGGGTATGGTTGCTCTCACCTTCCTCCAACTTGTCTCTTTTTGAACCTTTTCTATCTTCTACTGACCATGTCTGTACTTTTCCTGTTGCAAAACTGGTAACATTTACATCTGTTGTGTTATCATGACTAATCTTTTCTGGATTTTCTCTTGTGTCATCATTTGCTATGCTTTCCTTGTATTTCTGGCTGTAAAAAGAAACCCTACCATCCTGTGATATCACTGATACCTTAAGACTTCTTACTTATTCTTCCCAATGCATGGAATTTGTTTCACTTTTCCCCTTAAAAATATTAATTTTTGAGTCCATGAAATTTCAGTTTTTATTATACTGATTTTTTTATAAGTTGGTTACCTACCCATATGTCATCCTGGGATTATTTTTTATTGGGTTCTTCATTGAATTGCAGTATTTTGGATATTACAATTATTTTCCTTCTGGATTTTCTTCCTCATTTTGCTATAGTACTTCCTCAGAGAACTTCTGCAGAAAGTGTATGTGAGAGACAAATTTTATTTTATTGGTTTTTGAATATTTGAGTATGTGTACTTTCTCCTCTGAATTTCTTGAATGTTTGTCTAAATAAATAGGCTTTCCTGGGACTCCTCTGGGATTTGTTTATTTAGGTCTTTCTGTCTTTTTCTTTTTTTTTTTTTAAGACCAGGAAATCATTGGTATTGGTTCATGTTTTGAAGTGAAGGATTAGCTTGGTCATTCTAGGTGGGTGGTGTAGGATTCCTGTGAGCTAGGCAGACAGATCTGTTGACTCCAGGGTCTCCCCTGGGAGCTCCGTGTGTGAAGCGGGCTGTCGGGCTGTGGGGCTGCTTCCCAGAATGAGCGGGCCTGGATATTCAGAGAGCAGCTTTAGCTTTATTTACTTAAAGGAGTCATCCACTTCCTACTAAAAAGACCACCTGTGTCTTGTTACCTTAGGAGTCTAGTCTATGTGCTGCTCTTCTTTGCTAGGGAAAGAGGGGGATGGGTTTGGGTATGATGCCTCAATATACAATTTTGATCTCTATTTCCTGCCCCACTTCTCATTCCTACTTTCTGGGGTTGGACGTGGCCATTTGCCTCATTTGGTGTCCCACAGAAGAAGCTTGGACACATTTCTTCTAGACTGCTGAGGTAGTCCCAGTTTTTGTTGCTATAACAAAATACCAGAAGCAGGCTACTTGAAGAAATGTAGGTAGCTCAGAGTTCTGGAGATCGAAGGTGACTGCACCGGCATGAGCTCATCTGGTGAGTGCCTGGTACCTGGCAGGAGCGTGTACAGGAGGGAGATGTGCACATCATCAAACAGGGAGCCAGAGAGGAAGGGGGTCCCCCAAACCTCCCAGAGATCTAAGGAGCTCCCACAGTGCTCTACCTCCTAAAGGTTCCACAGCACTTCTGCACTGCTAACTCGGGAACAAAGGCTCTAACACCTGAACTTTTGGGGACACACTTAGATTATATCCAGGCCACAGCACCTCCTTTTCCCTTTCTCTCTTCCTTTTGGCAGCATGTTTTCATCCAGTTTCCACTTTCCAGAAATGCGTTCAAGTCCCTTCATTGCTCGTGGCCCTCCCCCATTCCTTTAAATGTTATCCATTCATTTCCTTTAGTATTTCATGTAAATGGGGTTTCAGAAGGAAAACAAGACAAACCCGTGTACTGAGTCTACTATGCAGAACTGGAAGCCTCCAGTGATTTTTTTTTCTTTTAAAGGAAGATGTATACCAGGCATGGTAGCACATGCCCGTAATTCCATTACTTGGGAGACTGAGACAGGAGAATCACAGGTTCAAGGACAGCCTCAGCAAGTAGTGAGACTCTCATCAACCTAGTGAGACCCTGTTTCAAACTAAAGAATAAAATAGGGCTGGGGGTGTAGCTTGGAGGTAGCATGCCTCTGGGTTCAATTCCCAGTATAAAAAAAAAAGAAAGAAAGTTGTAGAAATTTCCTAAATACATACATTAGTTTACTTTTAATTGCAAAATTTTAAAATGTTTAGGTGACAGGATTTGTTGTAAAAAGTAGCCAGTATACTGGTAAAAGGTACAATAAATTTCACAGAATGTTTATCAGTAGTTTTATAGCACTCATCAAGTAAAGCAGGTGTTCAGTGTTGGGTCTCACTTAATTTGCTAATAACGTGCTAAAGTACATCATGATAAACTCTTGACTGTTATAATTTGATAACATGTTACTTATAAAAAAAAGAACAACTTTGAGGATTTAAATTTTTTTTTTTTGCGGTACCGGGGATTGAACCCAGGGGCATTCTACCTCCGCGCTACACCCCCGGCCCTATTTTTTTTTTTATTCTTTATTTTGAAACCGGGTCTCACGAAGTTGCGGAGGGC
>PVJS01035379.1:0-21046 GCA_004027185.1 Glis glis | reverse complement strand
TTTGAAAAACTATACTCCAACAAAATGGAAAACCTAGAAGAAATTGACAAATTTCTAGACACGTACAGCCTTCCTACGTCAAATCAAGAAGATACAGAAAATTTAAACAGACCAATAGCAATCAAAGATATTGAAGCAGCAATAAAGAGCCTACCATGAAAGAAAAGCCCAGGTCCAGATGGTTTCCCAGGTGAATTTTATAAAACTTTTATAGAAGAACTAATCCCAATATTCCTCAATCTATTCCATAAAATAGAAAGAAACGGGACTCTCCCTAATACATTCTATGAAGCCAACATCACATTAATACCAAAACCAAATAAAGACAGCTCAAGAAAAGAAAACTATAGGCCTATATAATTGATGAACTTAGACACAAAACTTCTAAACAAAATACTAGCAATGAACATTCAGAATCACATCAAGAAAATCATACATTATGACCACATCGGGTTCATCCCAGGGAAGCAAGGCTGGTTCAACATACAAAAAACAATCCATGTAATCCACCACATAAACAGACCAAAGACAAAAATCACATGATCATTTCAACAGACACTGAAAAAGCATTTGACAAAATCCAACACCCATTCATGATAATAACACTACAGAGAATTGGAATAGAAAGAACATACCTCAACATCATAAAGACAATATACAATAGGCCCACAGCCAACATCATATTGAATGTGGAAAAACTATGAGAGGTCCTCTTAAAAACAGGAACAAGACAAGGATGTTCACTGTCACCACTCCTTTTCAAAATAGTACTAGAGACTCTAGCCAGAGCAATAAAGCAAGAGAAGGCAATCAAAGGAGTGCAAATAGGAAAAGAAGAACGGAAACTATCTCTATTTGCAGATGACATATTATACTAAGAAGACCCAACAAACTCAACCAAAAGGCTAATAGAACTGATCAAGTTTAGCAAAGTGTCTGTATACAAAATCAGTCTTAAAAAAATCAGAAGATTTTCTTTATGCCAACCATAAATCCACTGAAAAAGAAATCCAGAAAACATTTCCACTCACACTATCTCCCCCAAACAATAAAATACTTAGGTATAAACCTAACCAAGGAGGTAAAAGACCTCTATAAGGAAGATTATAAAACATTGAAAAAAGAAATTGAAGAAGATCTTAGAAGATGGAAAGACCTCCCATGGTCTTGGATAGGCAGAATAAATATCATCAAAATGGCCACTCTTCCAAAAGTGATCTACAGATTCAATGCAATACCCATTTAATTACCAAAGCCATTCTTCACAGACATAGAAAAATCAGTCCTTAAATTCATTTGAAACAACAAAAACCCCAGAATAGCCAAAGTAGTTCTCAGCAACAAGAAGCATGCCTGAGGTATCACAATACCTGACTTCAAACTCTACTACCGAGTCATAGTAACAAATACAACATGGTATCAGCACAAAAGCAGACACATAGATCAATGGAGCAAAATAGAAGACTCAGAAACAAATCTGCACACTTACAGATAATTGGTTTTTGACAAAGGAGCCAAAAACATACACTGGAAAAAAGATAGCCTCTTCAACAAATGGTGTTGGCAAAACTGGTTAACCACAAGCAGAAAAGTAGAAATAAACCCCACTTTCTCACCCTGCACAAGAGTCAAGTCAAGATGGATCAAAGACCTGGAAATTAGACTAGATACCTTGCAGTTATTTGAAGAAGGCATAGGTCCAACTCTTCAACATATAGGCACAGGTAGGCACAAGCAAAAACTTCCTCAAGAAGACCCCAAAAGCACAAGAAGTTAAAAAGAGTATCAATATGTGGGATTGCATTAAACTGAAGAGCTTCTGTGCATCAAAGGAAACTGTCAAGAACCTCAACAGAGAGCTGACAGAATGGGAGAAGATTTTTGCCAGCTACTCCTCTGATAGAGGACTAATATCTAGAATATGTATAGAACTCAAGAAACTCACTGCTAAAAACACAACCCAATCAAAAAATGGGCAAGTGAACTAAATAGGCACTTCACAAAAGAAGAAATACAAATGGCCAATAAATGTATGAAAACATGTCCAACATCATTAGCAATCACAGAGAGGCAAATCAAAACTACCCTGAGATTTCACCCTAACCCCAATTTGAATGGCAATCATTAAAAACACAAATAACAAATGCTGGCGAGAATCTGGAGAAGTAGGAACTCTACTACACTGTTGGTGGGATTGCAAATTAGTACAACCACTTTGGAAAATAGTGTGGAGGATCCTCAGAAGACTGGAAATGAACCATGTGACCCAGCAATACCACTTCTAGGTATTTACCCAAAAGAATCAAAAGCAAACTACCAGACTAATGCATGTGTATCTATGTTTATAGCTGCACAATTCACAATTACCAAACTATGGAACCAGCCAATACGCCCATCAACAGATGAATGGATTACAAAACTATGGGATATGTACACAATGGAATTTTATGCAGCCATCAAGAAGAACAAAATTATGTCATTTGAAGGGAAATGGATGGAATTAGAGAACATTATTCTAATTGAGATTAGTCAATCACAAAATGTGAAAAGTCGGATGCTCTCCCTAATATGTGGAAGCTAGGGAGAATAGGGCATAGGGACTCCAGATAAAGATGGAGAAAACCTTAGATGAGTAAAGATGGCGACCAAAGTGAGGGAGATGGGAGAGGGGAAGAGGGAAACACCCTAATGCACAGGATGCACATACACAAACTTATCAAACCCAACTACTATGCTGAGTATGAGAAGGAGGGAAGGGGGAGGGATGGGGTGGGAATTGGGGAAGGGATAATTGATTGATGTGTGCATATATACTTCTACCACCCTGAAACCCATCAAGATGTATGATTACAATGCACCAATAAATAAATAAGAAAAATTAAAAATGAGGAGACGCCTACATGCAGATATTTTATCACCACAATAAACACTGTTGATACTAAATTAGACTTAAGCATTCACTTATAAAAATAGTTCTGCCTTTTCTATTCTTTTTTTAGTAGAGCCACTGTATTCTCAACAACACAGACAGACTTAAAATCTAAAAGTCATCAGAAATTCTTTTCTGTGCTTTAGCCTATGTCTGAGCATTTCCAGTTTCCACAGCATCTGTCCTCTCTTTATCTCCATTTCCACTATCATCCTTACTTTTGCCCTCCCAGATGGACAACCAAGGGTCTTCTTGCTTCCTGTTTTATTCTACATAAACTCATACTGCAGTACACTGATGAGGTTTTTAAAGAATATAATTATTTTAAATTGCTCTCCTGCTCAAAATCTGATACTTATTTCTTAAGCCCAATTTCACTTTTAGTTTTCAATATTTCCATAAGTTAATATTCTAAGTTTATCTTTTACCACCCACTCTTGAAAACTCTGGTGGCAAAATGTAAATCAGTATTCCTACCCTACCCCCTCTATTCTCCTTTTCAACCCTAAATACCATATTCTGCTCCTCTTAAGACTATTTTCTGTAGGCACCTCCTTTTGTCTTCGCTCACCTCAATTCTCTCAATTCATCTGCCTAAGTGAGCCCACCATTAGATGACTAGAAATATTGCTTTCAAAGCAGAAAGCTAGAAGTTTGATCATAAATAGGTAGGAAGAGTGGCCCAGCACTTTGCAAAACATCCTTATTTAGAGAAAACCATACTAGACCTTAGTATTTAACCTTGTTTCTTTTTAATATTCTAATAACTTAAACTTCTATATTACAAATAAGCAACTAGCAATAGGCCTTCCAGTACAGCCTACACTTAAGACCTGTCTGCTTTTTATAGGAGAGCTACAAGTTTGCATCTAAGTTCAAATCATGAGAACTCTCATAAGCAATATCAATAGATATTTTATTTGTTTACATATTTATTTGGATGTCAGACAATGTGGCATCAGATTTGACAAGGTTGGATGAGGCATGTTCTTGCCTGAGAAGTTCCCCTAACTTATCTGGCCCCACACATATTGCTAGATTGTCCATTTTCAATTTATTTCTATTAAATAGCCCAAGTCCCTACTATGGGTGAAAGTACCCCATACTGAAGTAAAATAAAATGGCTTAAGAGAATCATATTTCTCTCTGGTTCCCAAGTTCCTTTTTCAAGAGGAAATGGCCGCTGTTAAGAGTCTCCCAACCCCACCATTTGTTACAGAGTATCTTTCCTTATGTGTTTAAAATGGTCTATTTTTATTTTTCTTTTAAATTATTAAGAATTGCCTCTTGTTATTAGAAACTGAAAATCAAAATAAGCGATAAGCTTATACAATCTAATAAATGATACTGCATTACTGGAAAAGCAACAACAACAATCTGCCTAGGTGAGGGGTAACATTTACAGGATACCAAAGGGACTTCAGATAGTGGAGGAGAAGCTCCGCTGGAGCCAGGAAGGTGGTCGAGGGGAGGGGGGAGGTGGAGAATCAATGAAGGAATCACTTCCATTGACATTATATACATATGTGAGAATACCAGTGTCAACCTCAATGTCCTGTATGGGGAAGGGGGTAGTGGGGAGGAGGCCAGAGGAAAGCCCACCAAGTGCTGTGTTCATGCATGTCACTATCACCATGAACTACATTATGATGTGAGGCTATAAAGCACCAATAAAAGTATAAAAAATTAAGTCTAAAGGATAAAATGGGTCAAGTACATTTTTGTCTGACTTATTCAGAAAAGAATGATCTTTAGTTTGATTTATAGCAGATTATTAAAATGTGGTTGTTTTAGGGTCTTGAAGAAAAAAGCGTTGCCTCCTTTTTAAGACAGTTCATAATTTGATTTTTTTGGTCCGCTTTAGACAAAAATTTCCAACACAAAGAGAGAGAGGAAGACCAAAGCATCACACATTGCTGGCCTCTATCAAGAGACAAGTCAGCTGTGCTCATCTTACCTGCATGACTCCAGACGTGGAATGATCCTCTTGCTCATGGGTGAAGGGGACTTTACCTACCACCTAAGTCAAGGCTTTATGGGTCTACTAGAGAAGAGCTCCAGAAAGGGGAGAGGTATTATGATCTGTTTTTAATACTTTTCCTCATTAATGATTATGATGTGTCCTTAGAAATGTTCAGTCAAAATCATTTTGCCTTACTTGGTATTAAAAGAGATAAGTCTGCTTCTAATGTATTTATCCAGTCAGAAAACTAAGGATGATTTCTAAACAGATAAGTTTGGAAATGAGTTGAAGCGAGGTGGTAGAGATATTAATATTTATTAATATATTTATATGATAATTAATATTAAAAATAAAAATAGTATGTGAAGTGGATAATGAACTGCTATGGAAACACTACTTACATAAAAATAAACCTCAATAATTTGATTTTAACTTTCAGAAATTTGAACTCCACCTATAGAGAATGTTATAAAATCTGATGAAGAAGCTAAAGCCTAAAAAATATAGTAGTCCCCTCCTATCCTCAGGGGATACAAATCAAGACTCTCAGTGGATATATGAAACCAAGGACAATACAACCCTATATGTATTATATAATTTATAGGCAAACAATTTTATAATGTTTAACTTATATCTTAGACACAGTAAAATATTAATAGTAATAATGAATAAAATGGGACATTTATAAAAATATGTTGTAATAGAAGTCATGTGAATGGGGTCTTTCTCTCTTTTTTTCCCTTAAGATATCTTATTGTACTGTACTCACCTTCTTCTTCTGATGATGATGATAGGAGATGCTGTAATGTCTATGTGATGAGATGACGTAAAGTGAATGAGGTAGGTACCATGACCTAGTGATAGACTGCTATGCAAGAGTCGCTTGAACACAAGCACTGTGGACATAATGGACAGTGGATCTGATAATAAAGATGGCTACTTAGTGATTAGTGGGCTGTAGTGTGAACACTGGATGTGCTACATAAAAGGATGGTGTTCATCTTGGGTGGGATGGAGCTGGACAGCACAAAATTGTACCACAGTACTCAGAATGCTGTACAATGTAAACCTTAAAAATGTTTATTTCTGAAATTTTCCATTTAATGTTTTAGAACAACAGCTGACTGTAGATACCTAAAAGCATAGAAAGTGAAACTGAAGAAAAGGAAGAAGTATTGGCCATAGGAAAATAAAGAGAAAAATATCTTTATGATGTAGAGACAAGGATTGAATATTTTAAAATCACAAGCAAAAACCACAAAGTAAGGTCATTAATGAGTTATATTTTAACATCATAGATCCAAAACTAAAGATATGGACAAAGACAATAAATCATTGAAAGATTATCTTCTATTTGAAAATTGTAAAATTCACAAAGTATTAATATTAAAAATATATTTTTATAATCCCCCAAAATTAAAAGTAGAGGAAAAAACTCTATAGGGACTTGATAAAAACATGCATTCAGACAACTTACACAGGAAATTCTAAAACTTAAGAAATAGATACAAGCCAGGTAAGGTGGTTTGTATAATCCCAGTACTTGGGAGGCTGAGACAGGAGTATTGCAGGTTTGAGGACAGCCTCAGCAATTTAGCAAAACCCTTAGCAACTTACTGAGACCCTGTTTCAAAATAAAAATAAAAATAAGGCTGAGGCTGTAGCTCAGAGGTAGAATGCTTCTGGGTTCAATATGAGGAAAGAAGGAAGGAAGGAAGGAAGGAAGAAAGGAAGGAAGGAAGGGAGGGAGGGAGGGAGGGGAGAAGGAGAAAAGAGAAGGGAAGAGAAGAGAAGAGGAGAAGGAGAAAAAGGGGGAGAAAAATTATTAGTAATGAGAAATGTATATTACAAATACAAAAACAAAATTATGTATAATTGTACAATTGTTAGGTTGGAAAAATAAACAACAAGATAGTCAAATGTTGAAGGTGATGTGTACATGAATTTCAGATGGGAGTATAGACAAATGTGGCTCTTCTGGAGAGCAATATGTCACTATTATAGATAATAGTATATTAAGTAGATAGTTAGAGAAGTTCTACTCTTAGTTGTATACCAATACCCACAAGCAAGCAAACAATTATTCTTTTACAAATCCATAAAAGGATGCATATGAAATTTGTCAGGGAATATTGAAGGTGACCTGAGCATTCATTACTGTGAGAACGGAGAAGTAAAATGTAGTAGAGGAAAACAAGGAACTATTATGCAACAATTAGAAAGAAGGGATTAAATGTGTATATGACAACATGAATAAAACTTTAAAACATAATACTTGGTGTCAAGAACTGTGAAATATCTTCTATTTTCCCTTACATTCAAGTTCACAAATTAGTTTGTCCAGTTCCCTGGATGCTGATAGAAAACATGAGATTCTTCATTCAGAGACAAAGGATTGATAAAGTAAGTGGCATGAGCTTCATGTTCATGCCCATTTCCTTTTTGTTCACGCCCTTTTCCTTTGCTTGCAGTTCCACGGGAACCATACTGATAGGCCTGTACAGAGGCTGTGTACACAGTAGGTTTGTGTCACAGCCAAGCAACCCAAAGGTTAAAAGAAAACCTAGTCTTACGAAATCCTACCCAACTTTTGCCCTGGAAGAATACATTATCTGTATAATACTGAACAAAAATTAAATCTACTCTTTAGTCCAGAATTGGACATAATGTTTTTTCCCCCAAGGCTATGCAAACATCCTTTGCAAGATAGTTCAGGATCAAAATGCTGTCACTGCCTCTTGTCACAAGAAGTGTGGAAAGACAAAAGACCCTTGAAGAATTACTTCTCAATGTATGTAAGAAAAATTATGAAAAAATAATACGCATAGTATTACTTACCTAATACTACATTAAAATGACAGATTATTGCCACCAGTCATAATGTAAAAACAAATACTTCACTTAGACTATAACTTCAAATGAGAAAACTGCATAAAAGTCATGAAGCAACTACCTATAGATGTTAGACAATAGGTAGCATGGGCCTATGATCCCAAGAGAAGGGAATTAAATGAGGCGTGCAGCATAACCACCATATATTTCCTCCTAGAGTCACATTATAAACCATAGTACAGGGAGAAAATCATGATCAGGGCATAGTGATATTTGAATAAAGAGTTTGGGGATTATGAAGAAGTTAGAAATTGTTAGAAATCTACATAGGAGTCTCCTGAATTCTAAGTTAATAATAGTTTGAAATTTCACAAGACAGGGTAGGAATTTGTCAACCAAATACTTCCAAGAGTTTACACAGTCAGGAAAATTTTTGAATCCTGATCAAATAAGTCTTTTGCGATTACTCAGGATTTTAAGTGGGTACTTCAAGTCTTATTAAACAGGATCTATTATCATTCTAGTGAAGGTTTTTTTTTTTAACCTGCTCTTGAAAAGCCTGAAAACACACCTTGATGATATCTATCTGATTCATAAGTGACTTGAAGTCCTGCAGGAACAAAGCCTGATGCTTGTTAAAGGAAGATAACAAAATCTGTCCACTCAACAAAGTAACATACAGTGTCCAACACATAATCAAGAAATACCGAGCATACGAAGAAGTCGGAAAATGTGTCTTATGACCAGAAAAAAAAGTATTTCATAGAAACAGAAGTGATAGAGATAACAGAACTAGCAGAAATCCATTTAAGAACAGCGATTGTAACTATTTTCTAATATTTAAGGGAAAATAAGAATTTAATGAGAAGACAAAAGGTAAGAAAGAACAAAATAGTACTTCTAGAGATAAAAACTACAATATCTGAAATGAAAAATTTAGAGATAGGATTAAGAGTGGATTAGACACTGCCAATCAAATCAAATCAAATCAGTGATCTTGAAGACTAGAGAATATTTTTACCCAAACTGAATACAGAAAGAAAAATGAGATTCAGTGGCATGCGACATACGGCAGTATAACATGTATGTAATTGGAATCCAGAAGGAGAGGAAATAAAAAGAAATAAAAAAAATAATATGCGAAGTAATAATGATAACAGAATTTCCAATGAAACGCACAGAGCCAAGAGCCTGAGATGAAATATACACACATATTACCACTACCACCACCAGGGTATGTCATAATCAAATTGCTAAGAAACAATGATAAAAAGGAAAATTTAATATCAACTAGAGAAAAAATATATTTTATAGAGAAAGGCATAAAGACAAGAATGACAATAGACTTCTTGTCAGGATCCATGTAAGCCAAAAAGGAAAGAAAAAAGTAGGAAAAGGTTTAAAGTGCTGAAAGAAATAAAAAAAAACTGTCAACCTAGAAAACTCTGAAAGTATCCTTTAGACATAAAGTTTAAATACTTTCAAACAAAATATGAATGAATCTGTCACCACCATATTTTTCAGTACAAGAAATTTTAAAGGCAGTTCTTGAGACAAAAGGATGATGAAACTACTTGAAAACTTTGCTATGCACAAAGGAATAAAGACGAATGCTAGACATAGGATGTGGGAAAATATAAATTTTAATGATTTTATTTACTTTAGAAATAGACAACTCAGGTAAAAATAATAAGAATGTGTTGAGGAACTTGAGGAAAATGTATGACAACGATACCAGAAAGGACAGGAAGCACAGATGGAAATGAGAGGTCATGAGATTTTAAGCTGCATGCTAAATAATATATCATTTAGAGCTATATTGTGATGAGTTAAGGTAACCTATAGCAAATCTTGGGGAAACTGCTTAAAAAGCAGAAAAATTTAGCTAATAAGTCAATGATAGTAATAAAATGGAATACTACTATTGCTAGTATTAATAAATCCCTCCCAAAGCAGGAAGAGTTGAATAAAGAAAACCACTGAAGGACAAATAGAAAGACCATACTCCAGTGTCCCCCAAATAAATTACTACCAAATGTAAATGATCTAAAATATTTTAATTAAAGTGTGGAAAACTCAAACCTGGATATCACTCTGTATAATTCCAGACTAGATGCTGTATAGAAGAACTCTGTTACAGTTTCTGCAGGAACTTGAAGTCAGCAGGACTTTCCTTTCAGTCGTTCATCCTCTTAGTGAGTTTATAGAGCATAGTGGAGAGAAATAGTGAAATTAAAGCCATATGTGAATAAACCAGAGAGAACTATAAAGTCAATGTACTGAGAATAGAGTCACTTTATCTTACAGTATTGACTTGCTCTTGTCTTCATTTGGACCTCTATTTGTGAGAGGCTGACTAGTGACTCTCCAAATATATCCCATGTGTTAATCCCTAGACTATTAACCCCTGTGATGTTACTTTATTTGGTAAAAGGACTCTGCAGATGTGATTAAATTAAGAATTTTGAGATGGGGAGTTTATTCTCAATTATTAGTTTTTTGCCCAATGTTTCACAAGGGTCCTTATGAGAGGGAGGTAGTAGAATCAGAGTTGGTAGCAGAAGGTGGATCAGAGTAGTAGTAGAAGATGTGATGATAGAAGAAAGAGATTGGAGTGATCAAGAATGTGGCCATGAGCCAAGGAATGCAGCCTCTAGCCACTGGAAAAGCAAATCAATACATTCTCCTCTCACAGCCTACAAGAGTAAATAGTCCTGCTGACACTTTGGCTCCTACCCAGTAAGAATGCTTTTGGAATTTTGACCTTCAGAAATGTAAGATAATAAGTGTGTGTTGTTCTAAGTCACTAAGTGTGTGGTAGGCAATTTGTTATTGCAGCAATAGAAAAGCAATACACTATTCATCATACTTTGATAGTCTACCATGCACAGACAGTAAAGATACAGAGATAGATAAATATGATCAAGCACCTAAGTGCAGGAAGGTCAAAGTCTAGTATCTATCCTTGTTCAGTTTTAAGAGCTTATAAGTTTTAAATTTCTTTGTAAATAAAACAAAGTCCTCAGTCAGTGGTATAAAATGGTTATAAAAAGAGAGCAAAAGCCAGGTTACAGGCTCATGCCTGTAACCCTGTTCGTTGGAAGGCTGAGACAGGAGGATCACAACTTTGAGGCCAGCTCTGGCAAATTAGTGTAGCTCAGTGGTAGAACATTCCAGTACTTAAAAAAAAGGAAAAAATATAGCAGAGTTGACATAGCCCAGAAAAAATTAGATTAAATATTTTAGGGACATATCAGCATTGACAATTGGTTAATGTCTTGGAGTCTTACTTCATTTATCTGTGATTTTAGAATAAAAACATCAATTTGATAGGGTAATTTTTTTTAAAAAATAAATTATTGCAAAATTCCCCAAATATGTTTCATTTTTCATCTAATCTTTGATTCACAAGATGGTTCAATGTTTCAGTTAAGAGTGTTTTCAACTGCAAATTATGAACCACCCCAAAAACAGATGAAATAAATAGGAGTCTACTTTTGTCTCATAGTGTAAGTTGTAGAAATAGGTGCTGGCATTGCCTCAACTGAGCATAGTTATAATGAGGGAGCGAGGCTCTTTCCACCAGGCATCTTTCCACAGACCATGATTGGCATCACCTGTTCTTGTTACCTATCATTGTGAGACAGGTGTTCCAGATGCAGAGAGCATACCAGCATATCTCTATGTATAAAGGACTGCATTGGGAAGGTCAGTTCCAGCAGCAAACGTCCCATTTTAATGGTAAAATTAATACCATTACCCCTTTTTAGAGATACTTGGTAAAATAGACAGAGGAGGTGACAAATTGATGACCTGATTGTCATGTTTGATAAAGACCATGTTGCCTAGGCATGGGCATATTACTGCATAGCACAACAGTGGGATCTTGTTAGCAAGGAAGATGCTCGTAATAGGTAAGGTATACGAGATTTACCAGGCCTGCCACATATATCAATGAAAGTGATTCAAGAACCATGGAAAAAGATACAAACCAGGTAGGGTTTGAGTTGTACAGATTCAGTAACAGGGAAATTTAATGAATTCTTCCAAATTTTGTGTGTGTGTGTGTGTGTGTGTGTAGAGTGGGCATATGAATGTATATATAGTAAATTATTTTATTTGTTAAATGCCAAACAATTGTCCCAAATATAGATAGCTATTCAAATCCAATAAAAATGCTTTATCAACCAAAAGCAAATCTTGATTCAGTCTCCCTTGAAAAACTTCAAAGAAGAATTGAATCATTCGGCACTGCAAAAATATTTTCAATTGCTCTTTCAAAAAACTCCAAAGATCTCAACAACCCCACATTGTCTTTGGTGCTCCTGATCTACTTGTCCACAGTTTCTAGACCTGTGTTTCTCAATTTCTCTTTCCAGTGACTATTCATTTTCACCTCTTCTGGTTCTTATTTTCACAGATTAACTTTGGTCTTCATAAGGATCCGGGTTCGTGGCCAGCCTCAGCTACTTAGTGAGGCCCTCCACAACTTAGTGAGACTCTGTTTCAAAATAAAGAATAAAAAAATAGGACTGGGGGTGGAGCTTGGAGGTAGAATGCCCCTGGGTTGAATCCCCAGTACTGCAAAAAAAAAAAAAAGAATATTCAACAGAGGGATGAATGTAGAAGATGTGGGAAGATGTGGTATAGATACACTTTGGAATTTCACTCAGCCCTAAAGAAGAGCAAAATTATGCAATTTGCAGGAAAATGGATGGAAATGAAGACTAGTATGCTAAGTGAGATCAGCCAGTCTCAGAAAGTCAAAGGTCATATATTTTCTCTCATATATGGAAGCTAGAGAGAAAATAGGAAACAAAAGGGATTTCACATCAATGAGGAGAAAAACCAGTAGAATAGTGGAAGCAGATTGGGGGAAAGAAGTGGGAAGGGAAAAAAGGATTGAGGAAAGAAAAAGTTCAAATAATGCTATGTTCATATAATGAAGGTCATATAATGAAGGTATCACCACCAGTCTCACTAACATGCACAGAAAGGGAGGAGCAGGAGGGGGTGGGAAGCAGAAATGTGGAAGAAAATACACCAAGCAATGTATGCACATATGTGTGTATCACTTTGAACTTCACCATGATGTATCATTACAATTCACCAATAAAAGTATGAAAAAGAGAAATAAAACGACAAATCCTTCAGAAAAAGATGATGACAGTAGTTGGGATTGGAGTTGGGTGGGAGGGAGTAGAGGGAATACCCAATGTGAGAAGATGCAGTGACCATTTGTGTAATAATATTTATGGATCTTTGAAATACATGACAACCTAAGTTTTCTTAATTGTGTTTAACACATCGGGACTGCTATATAACTATTGGAAGGCTAAGGATATAAAATTTAATAGGTGCCTGAAAGGAAATGACAGTACAAGAAATAAGCAGAGAAGACGAAATAAAATGACAAACAGTAGGGGAGAAAGGGATGTGAGGGGTTACTCTATAATGGGCAGAAAGTTACAGTCATGCAAGATGAAAAAGTTCTAGAAGCCTGCTATAGAACATTGCACCTATGGCTAATGCTACTTCATTGCACACTTAAAAATTTGGCATGTGGGTACATCTTATGCTATGTACCTGTGAGTTACTTTTTTAAACCACAATAAAAAAGGGGGCATGAAAAAAGACCAGGTGAAATAAAGATGTAGATCCAACATTTTCACACCATTTCAAAACAGTGGAAATAACAAAACTTAGCAAAAAGATGTCAACCCCTAGAAAAAGAAGCAAAGTTCATTTCTTTTGGTGAAAATATGTTTGCCTGGAGCAAAAAAGGAAGCAAGCCCTGGACTGGTGGAGAGTATAGATCTCGTTGCATGTGGGGTGGTAATATATAATATATTAAGTTTGCGTGATCAAAGAAAAGTAGTGTAAGTGGCCACAGCCTGAGGTACTGCAGGCTTGTTCAGCACCTATAGTGTTATTTCTGTTTAATGTTTATTGTGCATGTGATATACTGTTTTGTTGTTGTTGTTGTTGTTGTTGTTGTTGTTAAATCTCAACATAACTTTGTGGGGAAAAAATATTGGACTGTTTCTGATATTCCAAGGAGTCCTAGTTTGGGAAATACTTGTTTTATAAAACTGTTCTAGTGGATAAAGTGTCTGGATTACTTTTCTACATAAGGCATCAGGGTACTGGAGAATATCAGAGTTGAAAATATCTCTGAAGGTAATTGAGTATAACTACCTGTCTCATATGTAAACAACCTCTACAGTATCATAGACAAGGTTAAGGATGCATGATTATGCGATTAAGAATGAAAACTTATTGTAAATATAAATTAGATTTCAACTTATTACATGTTGAATTTTTCAAAATCTCAATGAGTTCAAACTAGCTAAAATTTTTAAACAAGAAAACAAAATAATTAATAGTGAATGTGAAATCATAACTATCTCTGTTCATATCATAAAATCTCAGGAAATGCAACCTTATTCCTATGAAGAATATACAAGTTTCCACTAAGAGTAATATATTCTATCAAATTTCAATTTTCATAGATAATAATAAAATATTTGATCAAATTTTAAATGCTAAGCTCATAAGTAACACAATGATTTGTTATGCTAAAACAGTGTCTCATAACGAAATAACAAGAGGAGGAGAGTAACAATACTTCAAGGCTGCTGATTAAATAAAGTGTAACTGCTTTTCGAGAAGGAGGAAATGAAACCAGGATGTTTTCAAGAAACAATATTGAATTTTGAATAAATGAAGAATCAGATTGGAAAGGATTGCATATGTTTATTGCTGTAGGGTTTCTGCAATGTGCTACTGGAGTCCATACACTTATCAGTTATGAGGATTTTTGGCTTTTAGCCTCGGAAAATATGGGAAATGTAGGCAATTAAACCTCTGAAGAAAGGTTTTAAGGGAAATCACTACATTATCATTCATATGTTATTAATGTCCAGCAGGGCAAGGCAACATCTCTTAAGTGAACAGCCAACAATGCTTTGTTAACATAGCCTTACTCAAGATGAATCTGCAGAAATCCAGGCACATACGGCGTTAAATCTACACTGCACATTTCTGACATCATATTTTGTATTAAAATGTGAACTGTATTAAGTGTATCCATTACTATCTGTTAGTCAGTTTGTGGAGATATCTTTCTGTGTATCCATAAGCATAATTACTGATTTAATTCTTATTTTAATGTCTTCCACTATTAACAACTATCAATCTTTTAAGCAAAGGATTCAGAGGGGTGAAAGGGAGAGAGAGATTGGAAGAAATAATGGAATTACTTTATGAAGTAATAGTTTGAAGATTGAGACATAATGATCAAGTAACTAAAGACAATGCATTCGTTTTCTATGTGCTTTTCTCTGAATCTGTTTTGTAGTTATTCTACATTAAAGTTTTAAATATTTTTCTACACAGTTATTAAATAATAAATGTGTTAGTAACAATGATAAACCTCATAGACATTCTTTTTAGAGTTTTACTAGTGCACTATAATTATACATTGTAGTGAGATTCAAAGTAATACATTAGTAGATGCACACGGCATCACTTAACTCCATCTTGCTACCACCGTCCTCCCTCCCTGTACACGCTAGTAAGGCTGTTAGTGATACCTCTATATATGGACATAGTATTATCTGTTCTGTTTCCTTCCCCAAGCCTCCTTTTCCCTTTTCCCCTCCCTCCCACATCCCCTTCTACTATTGTGGTTTCAGTTCTTATCATCAAATCCCTTTTCTATTTTCTCTCTAGCTTCCACACATAAGAGAAAATGCATGACCCTCAACTTTTTGAAACTGGCTGTTTTTACTTAGCATGTTCTCTAGTTCCATCAATTGTCCTGAAAATGACATAATTTTATTCTTTATAGCTGAGTAAAATTCCATTCTGTGTATATGCCACATTTTCTTTATCCGCTCATTTATCTGTACATGGACACCTAGGTTAGTTCTGTAATTTGACTATTGTGAATTGCATTCTATAGCATTCTAACTTTAATTCATTGGGAAAGATAATTTCTTTCCTATATATCAGTAACAAATCCATTGAAAAAAGAAATATAAACAACCCCACAAAACAATTGCATTGACAATAGCCTAAAAAAATAAAATAAATTACTCAGGAATGAATCCAACCACGAGGTAAAAGACCTCTACAATGAAAAGCATGGGCATTTTTCAGAAACACTAGTTAGAACTCACAATACCTAGCAATTGTGCTATTGTACAACTGTAAGATCCCCCCTCCATTTTTTAAACAAAGTAATTTTCTCAGTTTCCTAGAGCATATATTTGGTAGGAAAATTAAAGACGTTGGTTTGTTCTCATGCTTGCCATAAAAATCATGTACAATGCACTTACACTCTTTTGTCTCAGTTTCTCTCATGATTGAAATAAAATACTAATGGTTTCCACTTTAAAATTGCATACGGTTGCTCTGAGGAAAAATATGAGAATAGCGTGCATGGAGTACTTTGACAGAATGAGGCAAAAAAATCTCGAACATTAAAGAGAATCTAATGTAGATATTTAATAAGAAAAATATTTCTATTAAGCAGTTGCATGACACCGTATTGTTCTATTTCATTAGCTCTTTTTCACCAAAGTCTATTAGGGATATTTGGTTTTACCCCATTTTAGAAAACAAAAGAAATTAAAATACAGAAAAAGACAGTACATACATGATCCTTGAAAGAAAACATTATGAATCAAATGGAAAATTTTTAGATGGTTTAGACTAATAACTACTTAACTCAAGTTTGCTTTATTATCAGAAGCTTTAGCATTTGCAATTTTACTGGAATATCTAAAATGCTTAATAGAAATTCTAGGAAGCTCTGAAACTTCTCAGCACCATATGTAAATGTAAGGAACAAGAAGTAATCAATTTTGTGACAAAATATTTCATGTCCCAAATTGAGTACCCAACTTGATTCTTGTTAATAAAATGTTTAAATGGAATCATCATAGGAATGAATATTGCAAATACTTGTCCTGCTTTCTTCTTTATTTTTTCTATTTCCTTCCAAAACCATGATATTATATATTTGTTCACATCATATAATCTTACCGAGTATTTATTTTTTCTGGAGAATGACTTAATACATGGTAAGATATTTCTCTCTCTTTAGACAAATATAAAACTGATGTTATAGTAGAATTTAGAAAAGATATTTTGAAATAATATATACGTTTACCTTGGATTTTTAAAATATAAAGTACATGCTGTTTTACCAATCGCACCATTTTTCATAACTAAAGCCACTGTAGAAACTAGATTATTACTTTTTTCCATAAACTATATTCTGAGATGGTTTTACAGAGATGAGTCAAGGATATCCAGATTATACTTCCTCCACTATTTATCACAATTTTTAGCTTGAATTTTTTTAAGAGGGTAAGGAATAATTAAGACTATAAGATGCTTCAAGGGAATTTGTAGAACTGAGCAAGGTGTACAAAATCACATGTGCACCATTTTTTGTTTTGCTCATTTTCAAAGTTCTTTCTATGTGATATTTTGTAATATTATGATCACTTTCCAAAAGAGACATGACCCATAGAAAGAAGTTGTGAATTTACCTTGTAGGTTACTTCTCCCTAAAATTACTCCACAATGATCTTCATAAAATAAAAAGGTCCTTATTTGTACACTTTTATTTTTATTGCTATAGTAGTGACAGTGAGATACACACCAGTTTTTTATAAAAAAAGTCTCAACAATAAAATTTTTTTTCCTGCAGGTACACATTTCAGTCACTGAAAGTAGTGGTTCCAAACTAATTTGAAATATATTCTACATATCACTATATCTCCATCTATCTATCATCTATTTATCTATCAAGCTGTGTGCATATCATATATCTATTAAGAGAAGAAATGAACATCTGCCATGCTTTGAAAAGGAAGTGGAGCATTGTTTGCTATCACATCTGGTAGTACACAACTGAACAGGGATAATCTTCCTCTCATAATAAAACAAATATTTGTCAATAGGTGTAATATATATTTCATCACCCAAGAAGACCACAGGGAAGCATTGCTTGAACTATTGTGCTTTTTTTTTACAGCATACTCAATAGTTGATGGTTCCACATCTTTCTACATTGTGCTGGGATTGGTATACTGGATCCAATACATATCTCTTCCAATTCCATGTTCAATGAGATCATCATGGTCTCTTGAAATATGTCATAGCAAAAGTATACTTGAAGGAAAATTAACAAATGTTATATATTAGGGAATTTTACAACCCAGGGAATCATTTTTTAGGTTGCACCTCTAGAGATAACTAGAGTACCACAATTTCTGCCTCCCAAAGAGTCCATATTTCCAGAGATTTCACCTGCTACAAACACTGTGTAGTTAGAATGCTGCTCGGAGCAACTTTGTGTTGAGTCATTGCTGGGCAGTGTGACACACGGGAAATCATATCTCTTGGTTCTCATCATACGTGATCCATAGGCAGCAGTCCACACAGTTGACACTACTGAAGCACTTTCTTCATACAAGTTACACAACACTCTTCTTACCAGTTGCTCTTTCTTGGTATCCTTTGTTTTGCTTCTTATTTCTTAAATGCATCTAGTAATATCTTGGTGCCAGAAGATTTAGTGTCAGGTGAGAGCTCATTTTCCTCCTTACTCTAGTCTCACATAATGGAAGGGTCTGCGGGGTCTCGCTCAGCCTCTTCTAAAAGGCACAAATCCCTCTCATGAGCACTCGGCCCTCATGACCCTCATGACAAAGACCCTTCCTCCGAATCCCATCACCTGGGGGGAATGGATTTCAACATATGAATTTGTTTTTGAGGGGTGATGCATTCAGACCACAACCCCAACCTCTTCAACAAAGTGTGTGCTCACGTCTGTGGCTGATTTTCTAGTTTAGTGTTCATGAAGGAGGTAGCATTCTCAACTCTGCATACTTGGGGTGGTGAATGGAGATTCACAGAGTAGCAATAGCTCTACATAAAATATATTTTTAATTTTTTATCATCTATATAACCTTTTCTTCTCTTTCCTGACTCTAACTAGAAGATCTAAGTCTTTAGATTTTCTCTGAATACCCATGCATTCCTTCAAATGGCTACAAGTGTAGATTTGGCACTTCCCTTTGGATTTTATAACACACACAAACACACACACACAACGTCTCAAAGTGAATATTTACTAAGAATGAGGAAAGAAACCACAAATTATAAAATTTAAAATTTAAATGATGCACATATTTTAAAAACCAAAGAATTCAGAAAATAATATATTTTCATTAGTGAATTTTCTTTTAATAACGATTTTTGTTAATGAATTTATCTTATAATACATTTTCTCTATATTTTTCCTGAATATTTACATAAGTAAATTTCAGAAAACTAAAAGGGTTCAGCTTAATCTATTTTTAGCTAGCTATATACTTATATAACCACACCAAGAACAAAGTATACATTTGTAGCACATCAAAGGTTCCCATCTGTCCTCCGTCACTTACTAAGATTAATATGTAGTTTGACTTCTATCATCCAATATTAGTTTTGCCTGTTTTTTTAATGTCTTGTTAACAGTCATAGAAGTAGGTACTATTGTGTCTGAATTCTTTCACTTGTTATATGAATGAGATTCATCGATAATGTTGTATATGTTATCAATTTTACCTTCCTACTTAGCTGAAACCTCAATTTAACATAAAATTCTATTATATACAATGTGTCTATATATCTAAAAGTATTACTGTTCTCTCAGTTACAAAAAAATAATAACTTAAGAATCATGTCTACAGTCTCTTTAACTTTTATAAAATCAATAACCAAGGATTGTGAACTTTTCTCAGATAAGGCCTTTTCCAGTTATCTCCTCTTTTCCATTCTCCCTGCCATTGTTCTATTTCAGAGCCTTATTACCTCACATCTAGAATACGTTTGTAGACTTTTTACTTCTAAAATCTTCCCTTCAAATATGTCCTCTGGAATAGTAACCCTGTAAGGCAAAGTATTTGTCATGTCACTGATCAGGCTCAAAGATCATTAAATACTCCTCTTAGTTTATAAAAAAAAGAAATAGAATGCTTTGGGCTTCAATGAACTTCTTTTTTATTGCTAGACTAAAAATGTACCTCGAATAGTTTCTGTGCTCCTCACCACATTCCCCAGCACTTGGAATAAGTCATTCTAGGGAGTAGGTTCATTTATTATCCAACACACAACTTGAGTCCCACGTCCTCTATGAAGACTCCTAACAACTGATCTATAAACGAGGTCTTTCCTCTTTTACATCTTTACTACTCATTTGGCACTTAGTTTTACTCTTCAGTAGGCTGTTACTTAAAATTTACTATGCTTTTGTTTTTAATCTCCCCAAGGAGACACTGAGTTCATGGGGAAGAACACTCTTATTTTACATAATTTAAGTTTTTCAGAGGACTTTTGGTAGTTTCAATAAGTAGTTTTATAAGACATTTATATTTCTTTATACTTGTGAACAGCCATCTTAAATGAGCAATGGACTATGGGTACTGAGCTGAGCATATATAATAAAAATTACTACAAAAAAACATTTAAAAGGCCATGGATAAAAGTAACAATAGGAAAGGTAGCAACAGATGACAAACTTTATCTACTTTCTTAATCTGCTGTGATCAACCCTAATAATGATCAATTGACTCAATATTGAGGACTGTCACCATGCTAACATCACAAATACAATTCCCAATAGTTAATTGAGAAAATACACTTCTCTAAGATAATTCCAATGTTGTATATTTGCCATAGATCTTTTACTTGGGTCATTTCCTTTTCTTATTAACATAGAAAGTCCTATCCATTAAACTCCAGAAAATTCTTAAGATAATTTGATAGTGTATATGTAATAATTTCCATCCAAAGAGAAAAAAAATGACTATGCATTATTCACATTAAAATAAAAGAGTAACTGAAATTCCAAAGTTAAAACCAAATGAGAGAATGGCCAACATAATGTCTGTAGATCACTAGTAAGTCTATTGCAGAGACTTTAAAACATTGAAAAGAAAAGTGGGTCATCTACTTATGCAAAGCTTTACATTATAATGATATATTTGACTTTCTTTAAAAATAAGAACTTGTCGAGATTACATATGGACTGAAAATAGACGTAATTATCAAAAAGTACAACATGAACAGAAAATATGAGGAAAATCACTAACACAGACTTCCACTTTCCATAGCTGGGTAAAGTTATATACCCTAATTTCCACTAACTAACATGTTGTGAGGTCTAGCTCACTAACATGACTGTAGATGTTTTGAAAGGATGATGCTACCTTTGTAGAGGTAACTCTGCTTGTGAGCTAGTACAACAATTTGATTCA
>PVJS01035378.1:0-21046 GCA_004027185.1 Glis glis | reverse complement strand
AAAAAAAAAAAAAAAAAAAAAAAAAAAGAACACAGGCTGTGATGTCAGAAATCCTCCCCACCGCCACAAACAAATTACTAGCTATAAGACCTTGAGCAATGTGACAGCCAGCCTCCAAGAGGGCCCCCAGAGATTCTTGCCTTGAGCTGGATGTGGTGGCGCACGCCTGTAATGCAGGTACTTGGGAGGCTGAGTCAAGAGGATCGCAGGTTCAAGGCCAGTTTCAGCAACTTAGCGAGACTTTCAGCAACCTAGTGAGACCCTGCTTCAAAACAAAAATAAAAAGGACTGGGAGTGTCGCCCAGGAGTAAAATGCCCCTGAGTTCAATCTCCAGTACCAAAAATAAAAAATAAAAAAAGATTTCTGCCTGGCAGAAGTGATGGCATGCCACTCCAAGATTAGGTTATGAAAGACACTGTGGTTTCCATCTTGTGAGCTCTTTCTCTGATCACTTGCTCCGGGTGAAGCCAGCAGCCTGTGAAGAGGAGCATGTGGTGAGGAACTGAGGCCTCTTGCTGACAGCCATGTGGGTGATGCTGGCTGTTTCCATGGATTCGAATGTAGACGCAGCTTCTCTTATATGAGATTGCAGTCAGATGTCGGCAGGGGGCGCAATCATAAGAGGTTGGGGAATGAGCTTCCCACACAGCTCACTCACTGGGCTGTGGAAAGAGGCCTCTGTCCTCATCTCACGGGCCTCTCCAAGGGTCACTTGAGCTTCCTCATAACAGAGCAGCTGGCTTCCTCCAGAGTGAGTGACCCAAAGAAAGAGCGGAACACAGGCCACAATGTCTTTTATGACTTAGCCTTGGAAGTCACACTCTGTCATCTTGTTTCTTTATTTTTGTGGTACTAGAGATAGAACCCAAGGATGTTCTTCCACTGAGCTACATCTCCAGCCCTTTTTATTTTTTATTGTGAGACAGGGTCTCGCTAAGTTGCCCAGCCTGGTCTTGAACTTGTGATCCTCTTGCTTCATCCTCCAGAGTGGCTGGGATTCTAGGCATCACTACACCCGGCCACACACTGTCATTTCTGCAATATTCTGTGTCACACAGATCAACTGTGTGGGAAAGACTATGTATGGTGTGAACATCCCAAGGTAGGGGACATTGGGGCCATCATAGAGACTGGCTACCACAGAAGGAAAGATTAAATCAATTTTAAACATGTTATATTTAAGATACCTAAGCAACAGTCAAGTGCAAATGTCAAGTGGGCGTGGAAATGAGTCTGAAGCTTGGACACAAGTCTGAGTCAAAGATATAAATTTGGAAGTTATCAACATACAGAAGTAGTTAAAGCCATGGAAATGAGAATATGGAGGAAAAAAGTGAGCCTTAACCTTTGTTTGTTTTTTTGATACTAGGGATTGAACCCAGGGCTGTTCTACCTCTGAGCTACATCCACAGCCCTATTTTATTTTTTTATTTGGAAACAGGGTTTCACTAAGTTGCTGAGAGCCTTGCTAAGTTGCTGAGGCTGGCTGTGAACCTGTGATCCTCCTGTCTCAGCCTCCCAAGTCCTGGGATTATAGGTATGCGCCACCATGCCCAGCTAGCCTTAGCCTTCTAGAACTCCAACATTTAGTCTCTTTAAAGTTAGAGTTTAGGTCTCTCCCTCTGAAGATGGCCTGCTTCCCTCCTTGAATGTGTACTGCTTGCTTTACCCCAAAGGCATTACTCTTGAGATAGCCTGCATTCTCCCTTGAATGTATAGCTGCTTTCCTAAATAAATCTCTATCTGTGAGTCTGAAAAATAAAAATAAAGTTACATAATTGCAAGAGACTTTTGGGAGTCCTGGAATGGTTATAAGTATATTTTTACTGTGTAATCAATGTGAATAATTATGGTTAAAGAGTGAAGTTGGAGCTGAGTGCGGTGGTACATGCCTATAATTCCAATACTTGGGAGGCTGAGACAAGAGGATTGCAGGTTTGAGGTCAGCCTCAGCAATTTAGCGAGACCCTCAGCAACTTAGGAAGACAAGTTTCCAAAAAAAAAAAAACAATTAAAAAGGGCTGGGGATGTACTTCAGTGGTTGAATATTCTTGGGTTTGATCCTTAGTACAAAGAGAGAGAGAGAGTAAAGTTGGTAGATCACAAAATGGCTATAGTCCTCCAATCCTCCCTGAATCCACACTCTTTGAGTTGTGATTTTGCAGCATCTCCCATCAAGAGATGGAGACTATGTCTCCTCCCATTAAATCCAAACTGGCCTTGTGACATTTTTAGCAAATGGAATGCAACTATCAGGCTTGAAGCCTATATCTTATAATCTACCTCAGGTTTGTATGTGGCTTGATGGATGTTGTGCGTCCTTGTCTTGACAATATGAAAGACAAGTCATTTGTCCCACACACACCTAGTGTGCAATGGACAGAGACAGGATTACCTCTATAGACTCTTCCATCCAAAAAGGAAGAATAAAAAAAAAACAGAAAAAATAAATACAATGACTAGTGAAAAAGGGGGGTAGGAATGAGAGGCACATCATCAACCTTATGCATAGCAATGTATACTTCAGCTGGGCAAATGTTTCCAGGTTCCTCTATCCTGGGAGAGGGACTATTCCTTGCCCAGACCTCAGCTACACTCCCTGGAAGTGGCTTGCTAGTCCGTGGGTCTCTGGCTCTTGGCTCCAGCCCTGGAACTCCCTTCCTCATCCACTACCTTCCTTGGCCACTTCTTTTTTTTTTTTTTTTTTTGTGGTACTGGCGATTGAACTCAGAGGCGTTCTACCTCCGTGCTACACCTCTGGCCCTATTTTTTATACTTTATTTTGAAACCGGGTCTCACAAAGTTGCGGAGGGCCTCACTAAGTAGAGAGAGAGAGAGAGAGAGAGAGAGAGAGAGAGAGAGAGAAGGAGAGAGAGAGAGAGAGAGAGAGACAGAGACAGAGAGAGACAGAGAGAGAGAGAGCGAGAGAGCTGAGGCTGGCCGCGAACCTGGATCCTCCGGTCTCCGCCTCCCAAAGTACTGGGATTACAAGCGTGCGCCACCACGCCCAGCTTCCTTGGCCACTTCTGAAGAAGTGGCCTGTGCTGTTAGCTAAGCAGCAGCTGCAATCACTGCAGTCCCTGCGGTCAAGGCTGGTGGTGCTCCCACATTTATAACTCAATTTAAAATGTCATGGGCTTTCTATGTATCTAATTATAGTCCATTCCACGTTCCAAACAGCGCACGGTTGTTGTTGAGACATCTCTCTCGACTTTATCACTGCTGTTTTGGATTTGGGCTTCTGTGAGATCTCAGTCTTAAGATTCCAAAAAGACCTTTTGTCTGGGAATCTATTAGAACATCACTTTAATTCTTCAAAGGCCTTTATAAAGTGTTTTACAGCCACACCTTTGATGTGAGCTACATCTCCAGGCTGTATTTCACTGTAAGGATCCTTTGCTGGCCAGAGAGGCTCCAGATGAAAAGAGAGTTCTTTTTTTTTTTTTTTGAGATAGGATCTCACTATATCACTATATTGCCCAAACTGGCTTCAAACTCCTGGGTACAAGTGATCACCTGTCTTAGCTTTCTTTTAGGCGGGACAACAGGTGCAAGCCAGAGCATCTGGCTGAGTCGTTTTGTTTTGTTTTGGTATTGAGGATTGAACCCAGGGGCATTCTACCTTTGGGGTATATACCCAGCCCTTTTTACTTTTTATTTTGAAATAGGATCTAAGTTACTGAGGGTCTCACTAAGATGATGAGGCTGGCCACGAACCTGTGATCCTCCTGTCTCAGCCTCCCAAGTTCTGGAATTATAGGTGTGTGCCACTGCTTGGCTTCTTTTTTAACCTAGTAGGTTCTGCCACCCACTGCCACTCCTGCTCTCTCTAAATTCTTTTTGCAGGTTTTTTTTTTTTTAGCTCATGCCTCTCTTCCTGTTATAAGGTTATCATATACAGTTATGAACACTTGACACTTTCAACACTCTGCCTAGAGGTCTACTTGGCCAGATCAAAAGTTTTTATTTTTAAAAAATTTTAGCCTGGCATGGTGGCTCACACCTGTAATCCCAGTACTTGGGAGGCTGAGACCGGAGGATCCGGGTTCGCGGCCAGCCTCAGCTACTTAGTGAGGCCCTCCGCAACTTAGTGAGACACTGTTTCAAAATAAGGAATAAAAAATAGGGCTGGAGGTATAGCTCAGAGGTAGAATGCCCCTGGGTTCAATCCCCAGTACCTAAAAAAAATTTTATTGCTGCATTATAATTATACATAATAGTGAGATTCACAGTGATACACCTTCCTATGTGCACATAAAGACCCAGCGTTTTTAAAGTGCCTTTCCCAGCATCTTCTAAGTTAGTGTAGACAATAGTTTTGCCCCTATGAGACACAGGATACCCCTTCTCTACCTCCTCACCACCCTTCCAGACCTCACCATGATGGCTTGTCTCCACCCACCCCCTGATCCCAAAGCCAATGCCATGATTTAAGGGTTTTGTTACAGGTGGCATCTCACTTATAGACAGCAATTTTTTTAATCAGTCAACTTCTGCTACAAAACAAACAACCGAAAAACTTAAAGACCTGGTGGCTTAAAACAGCAACTATTTCTACATGTCACAGTGGCCATTTTGACTGAGGTTCTCCTAGTCCTGGCTGAATTCAGTTATCTATCAGAATTCAACTTGGCAGTTTAATTTAGTTTAGTTTAGGATGGCCTCAGCTGGATTGGCTGAGACCTGCCCCAGAATGACCAATTGTGTAAAGGGACACACAATCGTCCCTCGGTATCCATGGGGATTGCTTCCAGGATCCCAGAAGACACCAAAATCTGCAGGTATTCAAGTTCTTTTATAAGATGGCATGGTATTTTCATATAATCTACATGCATCCTCCCATCTCCCATATACTTTTTTGGGGGGAGTTGGTACTGGGGATTGAACCCAGGGGCATTCTACCTCTAAGATACACCCCCAGGCCTATTTTATTTTTTATTTTGAAATAGGATCTCACTAAGTTGCGGAGGGCCTCACTAAATTGCTGAGATTGGCCTTGAACCTGCGATCCTCCTGTCTCAGCCTCCCAAGTACTGGGAATACAGGCATGCACCACCACACCCAGTTTCCTCCCATATATTTTAAGCCCTCTATATATTACTTACAATGCAATGTAAACACTATGCAAATAGTTATTATACTATATTGCTTAAGGGATAATGACAAGAAAAATGTCTGTACATGTTTAGCATAGACACATTCTTTTTATGAATATTTTCAGTACACATTTGGTTGAAGCCGTAGATGTGGAACCCATGGATATGGAGGGCTAACTGTATGTTAATAAATTAATCTCTTTGCAAAGCCAACAGCCAAAGTGTGGCCAAGGACAGTGGACACAAGTTGGTCTTTGAAGAGTTCCACCAGGGGGCACTATGGGAATGCCTCAGATTCTTTTAAAAAAATCATGTTATTTCTTTGGAAATATTCTATCTACTTTGACTGTGATATGAAAGGTGTCTTTTGGTGTTTCATGTTGTAGTTTAAGAAGCTCCCTAATCTGTCACTGGAGAGAGCTGCATCAGAGCCACCTGTGAATCTGAAGGACTCAGTGAGCCCCTTGGTGTCCGTCTCATGCCAGTAGTGGTTAACTTGGAATCTCGCAAGAGCTTTCACAAACGTGATTTAATTGATCTTCTGTATCAGTCAATGGGAGCCAGAATAGGGATTATTATCCATCTTCAAGATGATAATTCTAAGGGTCAAAGATGTTAAGTAATTTTCCTAAGGAATCATAGCTGGTAAATACCTAAGCAGGCAATTGAATCTGTGTCTTCCAAATCCAGATGTATTTGTTCACTAAAAGTATATTGAGTTACAAGATGTAAAAGATGATGGGGACACAGAGGCATGCCCTCCAATTTTAGTGTCTTAGAAGCAAAGACTATCACAGCTGAAGAAACTTTGAAAATCACCTAATGAAGTGTTCTTGACCTACATGTGCATAAGAATGACCTTGAATATCTATTTAAAATGCAGGTTCCCTGCCAGGCATGGTGGCATAGGCTTGTAATCCCAATTCTTGGGAGGCTGAGACAGGAGGATTGTAGGTTCAAGGCCAGGCTTAACAACTTAGTGAGATCCCCAGCAACTTAGAGAGACTCTATTTCAAATAAAAGGGACTGGGGGTGTAGCTCAGAGGTAGAATACCCCTGGGTTCAATTCCCAGTACCACGAAAGAAAAAAAATTATGATTGTAATAAATGTTCCCAAGGGAAATATAGGGCTCTTATTCATACACAAATAATATGGGGACTCAAACCTAGTCTTCAAATAAAATGATCCTAAGGAAATGACTCAAAGGATGAGTAGGAGTTAGTCAAAAGTTACACATGAATCAGGAGAGAGCTTGGCAGGAGCCAGGAATGTCGAGACCAAAGGCTAGCATGGCTGGCGTGGAATGAGCAGGGAGGGTGGCGCAAGCCAAAGCTGAAGGTGGTGATTAGTTTTGGAGAAGTCCTTCTCTCTTCCTGCCTTCATATTTATTTGAAAAGCTTGATCTTTTCCCTCAATCTTTTTATTTATTTATTTATTTTTTTTTTTTTTTGTGGTACCGGGGATTGAACCCAGGGGCATTCTACCTCCGCGCTACACCCCCGGCCCTATTTTTTATACTTTATTTTGAAACCGGGTCTCATGAAGTTGCAGAGGGCCTCAGTAAGTAGAGAGAGAGACAGGGAGAGAGAGAGAGAGAGAGAGAGAGAGAGAGAGAGAGAGCGCTGAGGCTGGCCGCGAACCCGGATCATCTGGTCTCTGCCTCCCAAAGTACTGGGATTACAAGCGTGCATCACCACGCCCGGCCCCCTCAATCTTTTTATTTCTATCTCAGTTTTTCTTTCCATTTCTTTTGCCCTAAAAAGGCTAATTATAGTAACATTTACTCAAAGCTAAACACTTTGTACTTTTTTTTTGACATTCAGAAGTAAGGATGGTCTGATAATACAGGTTCAAAACAAAACAAAACACCAGCTTGCTAAACATCAGACAGGAGGCTGAGCCCTCACAAACTTTGCTGGGCTTGGAAAATATCTATTCTAATGTCACATAATTATTGATACCTGTAGCATAATTTAGTTAAATTTCAGTTTGGTTTTAGTTAAACTTAGAACCCTATTGTTACTTAGTGACTTCAAAAAATCTTCCCTGATAAGGAATAAAAACAAAATGTTGTCATGTAGGACGCTCTGGTGGTGGGGAAGAGGAATCAGAAGCATTCTACCCTGTCTAGCCCACTGCGTGCAACTCTGAAAACTGGACAGAATGCATGTCCAACCAGCTGCCACTGGACAAAACACCATGAAGGAGAGTAGACACCCTGTCAAAGCACCTTGAGGGACGGAGGTGCTGTCTGTCAGCCCTTGCCACTGAACAACTCTTGGAGCAGTCATTGATCTCGTTGAAGCATTCCCTAATAAACCACATGTCTCCTGTGCTGTCTGCAGGCACTGTCTTTGGCCTGTCTACAATCTCCCCCACTGACCTGACACATCTGGGTTGTGGCCATGACAAGGAGGAAAGACTATATGTACCCGATTGAAGGACATTAAAGACATGACAACTGAGCACAGCAATGATCCAGGACACCATCCTAGAATGATAAAGCATATAATTGGTACCATTGACAAGGTACAATCAAGTATATGGACTAAAAGTATTTTATTAATGTTAATTTCCTAATTTTGATGGTGTCTTGGTCAGCATTCTCACTGTTATAATCCAAAACAACTGGCCACACAACTTAAAGGAAAGAATATTTATTTGCTCACAGTTCTGGAGATTTCAGGGTTCAGTTCATGTGAGGCCAGATTGGTGGTGCTCAGGGTAGAAGCAAGAGAGAGCCAGCAGGGGGATGAGGGAGCATATATGATCCCCAAGGCCACACCTCCAGGGCCCCCCCCAGCAACCAAGCCCCACCTCCAAAATGGCTGCCTTGTTCTCTGTGAGGTCTTGGGGACATTCTAAATCCAAACTATTACAGTTATTGGTTAGATCATGGTTTCATAGGAGGTACCCTGCCTTTAGGAAATACACACTGAAGTATGAAGGAGGTGTGGTGAATTATGGAAGTCCACATATCCTCTGACACTCTTCCCCTTGAGAGGTGGGCTCTGAACCTGCTTCCCTGGAATCTGGGCTCCCTGTGACTGCTCTGAGCAACAGTGTGTGCTGGCAGTGTCGTTATGGCCCCAGGCCTACACTTTAAGAGGGCTGGCAGCTTCCGCCTTGGTCTCTTGGTGCCTTGAGAGTCTTGACCACTTTTCTGGAGGGACCTTGAGACTAGAGAGAGGGAGTCCAGCCTTGCAGACAGCCCCACCATAGTGCTGGGCATGGCTCCTGGGCCCTCCAGACCCAGCTTATGCCACTGAGTGACCCAAACACCACGTGTAGCAGATGAGCCATCTAGCTCAGCTTTGCCTGAATTCCTGACCCAGAAAATCCTGAAATATAATAAAATGGTCACTGAGTTAGGCTGGTAAGTTTGGGGGTAGTTTGCTACTCAGTGATGGATAACTAGAATAGTTAGTGCTGGAAAGGGGTGCTGTCATAACAAAAACTAAAAATATGTTTTGGTGTGCATCTAGGTGATAGGTAGAGGTTCAAGGCCATCATAAAGACTGTTAGTGAAATCTGGAAGGGCATCTAAGAGATGGTTGATGAGAGTTGGCAGGACAGTAAGGAAAGTAGTCTTGTCTGGAGAAGAGAGCACCCAGGTTACGTACTGGCAGAATGGTTAGTGAGACTGTTGCCTGCAGGTAATGTGCAAATAGAATGTGTTCTAATGATGTGAATCTGGCTAAAGAGATCTCCAGGGAGAATGCTGTAAGTGCCAACTGGATTCTTCTGGTAGCCTAAAATAAATACAAGAGAGCGTACTTGGGAGGCTGAAATGGGAGGATTGCAGATTCAAGGCCAGTACATGATACCTTCGCGATACCCTTCAAAAAAAAAAAATGCTAGGGATGTAAGCTCAGAGGTAGAACACCCCTGGGTTCAATTCTCAGTACTACCTCCAGAAGAAAAAGAATTATTATTATTAGCCAAACTGCTTTGTTTCCAATAAGAATCTATAGAAGGCTCAGGATAGTCTTTCCAACCATCAAAAGATTCTCAAGTAAAGCAATGACTCAGGGAAAAACAAATTCAGAGTGCTCCCAGAAAAAGTTCTTAGAGATATGCCTGAAAAACACAGTCAAGACAGAAAGATTTAAGGGCATGCCAAGAACTAAGAATCTTGAACCTGTGATCTTCCTGTCTCATCCTCACAAGTGCTGGGATTACAGGGGTGCACCACCACACCTGGCTGTTCTAAGAATTTTAAGGGTGTATATCTTTAGCTCTCTCTTCTAGACAAGAGGTCTGTAAGAGCCTTAAGGGTGCACCTCCTATTAACCCAAGGCAGGGGGAATGCTTCTAAGCATCATAAGTATGTTGTACCACAGCACCCTGATTCTCAGTCCAAATTAGGGAAGGACCTGTCTTGGAAAGAAATATAGATGTGAGTTTCAACTAATGAAGTGAACTCCAATAAGATTTATAGGAAGCTAGACATAGTGATGCACACCTATTGTAATCCCAGCTACTGGGGAGGCTGAGGCAGGGTGCTCTTAAATTCAAAGTCAGCCTCAAAATAAAGTTAAATAAAACAATGGCTGGGGATGTGGCTCAGTGGTGGGGTGCTTGCCTAGCATGTGTTCAATCTGGATTCAATCTCCAGTTCTGAAAAAAAAAGATTAATAGAAAATTCTCAAAGATTTTAAGATAATTTTATTAGTAGAAGCCCTGCTTGCTTGGGTTAAAAGGAACAGAGATTCAATTTCCTATTATTGCTCAAACGAATTTCCACAAACTTTGTAGCTCAAAACAACACAAATCTATTGTCTTACAGTCTTGGAATTCAGAAATTTAAAATGGGTTTCCCTACTAAAATCAGAGTGTCAGCAGGTCTCTGTTCCTTCTGCAGACTCTAGGGAAGAGTCTGTTTCCTGGTCTTCCCCAGCTCCTAGAACCTGCTCACAATCCTGACTCACATACCCTTCGTATGTGAGTCCAAGTTAGCAACGTAGCATCCTCACAGCTCTGTCAACCAAACAATGGTTGGTTATCCCATCTCTTTCTCTGACTCTTAAGGATGCTTGTGATTGCATTGAGCCTACAATTTAATCCAGGATAATCTCCTAATGTCAAGATCCTTAACTGTCAAGAGCCTCCCCTCTGCTCTCCCAGCGCGGGCACCGCGCACCGCGATCACCATCCCGCGCAATTTGCTCTGGAGATTTCCCGCCAGAAGCTAGGGTGTCTCCGTCGCCCGTGGGGTGGGGGGAGCGCGACCATAGCGTCGTACAGCCCTGGACCAGTGAGTTCATTGCTCGCTCTGCCCCTGTTCCAGTTGCCCAAGTGCAGCCGGCACCGGCGGCGGGCACCTCCGCAGGGCGGGGTCCAGCGGAGCGCGGAGCCGGGAGCACCCCGAGGCCGTGGAGCGCCGCGGGCGTCGGGGAGGAGCGGGCGGGCGCCGAGGGACCGAGCCATGGGCCCCTCCGCGCGGCTGGCGGCGCTGCTGGCGGCGCTGGCGCTCGGGGCCGCGGCGCGGGAGGACACGTTCTCGGCGCTGAGCCGCGTGGCGCGCGCCCTGGCGCCCGAGCGCCGGCTGCTGGGGCTGCTGCGGAGCTACCTGCGCGGGGAGGAGGCGCGCCTGCGGGACCTGACCAGGTGAGCCGAGCGTGGCGGCGCGGGCTGGGGCCACCCAGACCCACTGACACCGTGCGTGGGGCCTGGGGCACCTGGCATGGTGTTGGGTCACACCGTTGGGTCTCAGCTGCACACACACACACACACACACACACACACACACAGGCACCCCGGATCCAGCTGGGACAGCTGGCATGGTGTTGGGGAGCGCTTTTTCACACCATTGGGTCTCAGCCACACACACACACACACACACACACACACACACACACAGAGGCACCCCAGATCCTGATGGGACACCTGGCATGGTGTTGGGGAGCGCTTTTTCACACCGTTGGGTCTCACACACAGTGGCACCCCAGATCCAGCCTCACTCCGTGAAGTTGATACACTGAGGAAAAGTGTAGCGGAGCAACTCTAGGCCCAGCGGGACCTCACAAATGCTGTGTGGGGTTCTGTGTCACACTGTCCCAGGCACAGTGGACCGCTGCCCTGAAACAGACACGGAGAACACAAGATGGTGAGAAGAGGGAGCGGCTGTAGCTGCGTGTGTGTTGGCCTTTGGAGCCGGCACTGTGAAACGCCATGTGACCCAGCGAACTGGGGTTTAGTATGAGGAGTCAGATGACATTCTGCGACCATGTATGAGATTTACATGTCACTGGAACTGGATGGGTGAGACACTGTGGATATTATACTCTGCGTGTGAAAGATGCGCAGTAATTGTGCAGGACACTCTATGAATAATGGATCATTAATTCATTCAACACATACATTTGAGCGCCCAGTGCACTGTTCCAGACACTGGGAGAAAACTGAACAAGAACCAACTCTGTCTTCAAGGAGTTTTGGTCAGTAGCATCATGATTATTAATCAGAGATGTCTCTTGCGCCTTTGCTTTCAGCTCTCCCTTCTCTTTACCTGTGTAAAAGCTGCACACGTGGTGGGTGGGAGCCACCGAGAGGCCTGAGTGGGAGACACTGTGGCATGAGTTGAGGAGTGACTCTGAAACCCAGTGTGACCTCTGGGCCTGATAAATACTAAATAAATGGCTTTGAGATGTTTTATGTGTGTGAAAGTACTTGACACCAAGAAAGCACTGTGAAAAGCCATACTTGTTGGAGAAGATACTGAGGGTGGCATGCACAAGCAGATGCTCGGCCAATATTGTTTCGCTATACGTTCAGCAAACGACTAAACACTGTGGGACTCTGGGACATGATCATGCGTTGACTCTGTCAGTGTTGGTGAAAGAGGAATGATTGTGTATGATGCCACATATATGACTATGCATTGGGCCTGCTTTGCTTTGAGACACTGAGAAGGCAACAACCCTGTAAGAGGTAGTAGTGTGACCGTGTCACTATTTGAATATAATAAAATTGTACTTATACAGCCAGGCACGGTGGTGCACACCTGTAATCCCAGTACTTGGGAGGCTGAGACAGGAGGATCGCAGGTTCGAGGACAGCCTCAGCAACTTAGTGAGGCCCTGTTTCAAAATAAAAAAATAGATAGGGCTGGGAGGTCTAGCTCAGAGGCAGAATGCTCCTGGGTTCAATGCCCAGTACCCCCCCCCCAATTATATTTATACCATGTGATCCTCTCACCGAGCTGAGACAACACAATGTGCTGTTACAAAACTTTGAGTGAGTATATGTAATAGCGATATTGATCCTGGGGTGACATGAGAAGGTGGGTGGGACACTGGCCATGTGAGAGTCCATGTAGAAGAGAATCAGTTTGTGTGTGGAGGGGAATGTGAGAGAATTTGTATGGTCACAGGTTTATTACAGTGGGAGGTTTCTTTGAAATAGGTTTTTATTACATGCTTAGCAAATGAGAAATCATTTGAAATATGAGAAAACAAAAGTCTAGTAGCTATCCAAGATTATAAATCTAGGACATAGCAAATCCAGGATGAGGACATGGTTCTTTTGACTATAATGCCCAGCATTCTTTCCATCATGATGTGATGTCCCTCCTGCATGTTTATCTGACATGCCAGGACACAGACCAAGCACTGTCACTACAGGAGGTTTTCTTAGTGGCCAGAGTATGTGGTGGTTCAGAGTCTGGATTCAGAAGTTCAGCAGACCTCTATTTGAATCCATGACTCTGACCTTGGGCAAATTTCCTTACCTCTTTAAGCTAATCTATAAAACAATGAGCCGGGCATGGTCTCACACACCTATAATCCCAGTACTTGGAAGGTTGAGACAGGAGGATCCCAGGTTTGAGGACAGCATCAGCAACATAGTGAGACCCTGTTTTAAAAACAAAAAGTAAAAAGGGTGTGGCTCAGAAGTAGAATGCTAAAACCTTAAATGAGTAAAGAAGGCGACCTCACTGAAGGAGATGGGAGGGGGAAGAGGGAAACACCCTAATGCACAGGATGTACATACACAAACTTATCAAAGTCAACTACTATGCTGAGCACTAGGAGGAGGGAAGGGGGAGGGAATGGGGGTGGGAATTGGGGGAGGGCTAATTGACCGATGTGTGCATGTATACTTCTACCACCCTGAAACCCATCAAGATGTATGATTACAATGAACCAATAAAAAAAAGTAGAATGCCCCTGGATTCAATCCTCTGTACCTCAAAAACAAAACAAAACAAAAACGATGATTAAAGTAGTGCTTACCCCCATATGGTTGTTGGAAGGATTGATTGCCATGTAAAGGTGTTTATCATTGTGCTTGGCATGTAATAATTGCTGAACAAATACTAAACTATGATTATTGTTTATTTAAGACTGGCTGGTGAAACTAGTCCGCACTGTTGGCTGTAAGCATTAGCTAGGATTCTAAAAGGCCAGATAAAAAAGAATTAGAAAATTCTAGATTCTTTGCTCAGATGACTTATGGACATTTAATTTTGTAAAGTTTGGTTTGATATTTTGGAGGCTATACTTCTGTTCCCTAGTCATGCTCTAAAACCCAGTGAAATGTCTGTTTTTTATAACAAGAATTTTGGCAGTTCCTGCTCATTTTTCTATACTCCCAGTCTGGTGATCTTGTGTAACTTGAGATGTTATTCTAAGGCCCCCAGCTTGTATTCTTTGAATTTCTAGAGCAGGAAAATGAACAGTTTTTGAATGTTGAAGCTACCTCCACCCCAAGTTAATGAACAAAAAATTATACTAGTTGTAGGATCTGTCGTTACATACTAGTATAGCTCATATGCTAGTCACACATATATAGTTAACCTCTAGCTTTTTTTGTTGTTGCAGCTTGAAAACTACAAAGAGTGAAAGAATAGAATTAGCAGCAATTATTTCTGGGCTAAGGATTAAGCATTCAGAATGTCTCAGAAGGACTGAGACAAAGCCATTTGTGAATTTCAAAGGGGAAACAGACCGAATTGAAATGGCCTGTATATTGCGGTCAGATAACCTACCCAGGCTATGTTTAATGCAGGGATTGGGTTGCAAATTTTATGTGCAGATTCTTGAAGGAAAGGATCTGATTTTCCACTTTCAGCAGCATTTGTGAAGGCAAAAAGCCATTTAGGAAACCCTGAGGTTTGAATTCAGCATCCCATAACTCAGTCTCTGGAAACTAGCTATTTGCTCAGAGGCTGGGCATAGGGCCAACTTTTTGGATTCCAAACCAGCCTCAGATATCAGTCAATACTTTTTCCCCCTATTTTCTTTGTGTTGCAGAGAAAATGGCATATTTGAACACTGAATTGGGTTGATGTGCTGCAGCAGAGACCAAACCCCTGGCCTAAACAAATCAACCCCAGAATACAAAGTGGGGTACACAGAGAACAAGATATAGATAGACTGCTTTTTTATGGTACTGGGGATTGAACCCAGTGGCATTCTACCTCTAAGCTACACCCCCAGCTCTGTTTTAATTTTTATTTTGAAACAGGGTGTCACTAAGTTGCGAAGGGCCTTGCTAAATTGCTGAGGCTTGCTGTGAACCTGAGATCCTCCCATCTCAGCCTACTGAGTACTGGGATTATAGGCATGCACCACGCCCATCTTAGACAGCACTTTTGGTTTGATGGATGACTTGGAGTAAATATTTACCTCTCTGCCTTGCCTCTTTCCCTCCGTGCCCCTCAGTTTTCTCTGATGCCTGTGAAAGATTAGTCCTTAGGCTAATGAGGAATTGACTTATTCAATCATGTAAAGAAAATAGGAAGAAATAATAGAATGTGCATGCTGAAGAGGCACACAGAGACCTAGACTAGAGCAGTCTTTCATTTTACAGAGGAGGAAACTTAGGGTGGGTTGGAGGCTGGGTCAGCGTAAGTCTCAGGCCTCCTCCCAGCTCTTCCCTGTCTGACTATCTTATAAAATCACTGCCTATCCAGTCTCAATTGTTCCTGGACACTTAACGTTTTAAACTGGACTCAGCCCATGTCTCTGCTCATACGGTTTTTCGTCTAGCAGTGGAATAGCTTTCACTAAGTAGTTCCATATGGAGCCAAAGCAGGAAATATTGGGCAGTTAAAAAGATCCCACACCCTGGAGGCTGGTTTAATTTCAAACCCTGGAGTAGCAGCTCACCAACTGCCCTGTCTTTGGGATCAGAGACATCCTCAGACTTGACAGGTTTCCCCTTGTCCTGCCTGGATCACCCAGGCCCAGATTCTTGTTTCTTCGTTTATATTGAATTAAACATTTGGCTTCCTGGAAGCAGCAAGGCAAGGTGTCTTCTGTTTCCAGCTTCCTTTCTTTGTTGAGAGCCCTACTCTTTGGAAATCCTCAGGTCAGACTCTGCATGAGGGGTTAAAATCCCTCCACCCTGCCAGCCCTCTGCTCTCTCTCATGCCTTTCCACTTGCCCGCTCTTGCCAAAACACCCATATAGTCTCGTGTGTTTGTGCATACATTCATATATTCATCTTGCACACACTTGTTTTTTCTTTTACTTCCATTGTTATTATATTGCCTTTGAAATTAACAATTTTTAGATAAGGGGAGGGAACTCTTAGAGGACAGGACTACTATTCTTAACCTGCTCTATTAAACATGATCAGTAAATTTCAGTAATATAAATTCCATCGATATGTTAGAATTGGAATAACCACAGTATACCAGAAAAGGAAATAGCATCTTTTGTCTTTATTGACACTCTGGTAGGACATCTTTAGGAAGAGAGAAATTATCTGGAAAGTTGCTCACTTTGGGTCCCACCATATCTGGCCCTTTCTGCAAATGCTGCCGAACAGGAAAGTTGGAAGTGAGTAGGACAGCTCCATTCTTTTTATTTTTTTTTATTTTATTTATTTATTTATTTTTTTTGCGGTACCGGGGATTGAACCCAGGGGCGTTCTACCTCCGTGCTACACCCCCGGCCCTATTTTTTTTTATACTTTATTTTGAAACCGGGTCTCACGAAGTTGCGGAGGGCCTCACTAGGTAGAGAGAGAGAGAGAGAGAGAGAGAGAGAGAGAGAGACAGGGAGAGAGAGAGAAAGAGAGAGAGAGAGAGACAGAGACAGGGAGAGAGAGAGAGAGAGCGTGCTGAGGCTGGCCGCGAACCCGGATCCTCCGGTCTCCGCCTCCCAAAGTACTGGGATTACAAGCGTGCACCACCACGCCGGCCTTTTTATTTCTTTTTATTTATTTTTTATTTTTTGGTCCTAGGATTGAACCCAGGAGCATTCTACCTCTGAGCTATACCCCTAGATCTTTTTATATTTTTTTTTATTTTGAAACAGGATCTTGCTAAGTTGCTGAAGGTCTCACTAAGTTGCTGAGGCTGACCTTGAACCTGTGATCCTCCTGTCTCAGCCTCCCAAGTACTGGGATTATAGGAGTGCACCACCACACTCGGCTTAGCCTCATTTTTTATCCCCCATTATGATTGTCGCCAGTTTCGGCACTCTTTCCTAAATATCTTCCTTGAATCCATCCCATTCTTGGGCTCCATGGTCACTGTTACGGATCAGGCTCTTCTTGTCTCTTTCTTACAGTTTTGAAGTGGCCTCCTTCCTGGTTTTCTGCCTCTAGTCCCTTCTACTTCTGAATCCTCATCCCCATGTTCTCACAGATTTGTATATGTAAATAAGTCCTAGAGTCCAACCCTCACTAAAACCTTCCCTGACATGCTCTGGCCAAAAAACCACCCTCTCTTTCTACTCCCCGCCATCTTGTTCTTAAGTCTGGTGTTGCATATGTAAGTGTTTGTGTCTGTCTTACCCACTGGACTATGAGTCCTTGAGACTAAGATCATTGTCTTATTCAAATTTTTGTCCCTAGCTCCCAAAAGAGTATATATCATTCATTTCACACAGAAATATGTTTTGAACTTGGGTACAGAATGGTGACAAATATGGTCATTTCATTCGTCCATGAATTCTTTGTGCATCGGAACCTCTCTTGCCTTTGTATCCCCAGTACCCAGCATGAAGTTTGGCATCTATAAGTAACCAGTATAGATTAACTTATTGAATGAACAAATATATGTCAAGCCTCTGCCCCTTTTACACACGGGTCCTTGTTGGCTTAAAGACACTCTTCCTGCCTTCCTTTGTTCTCTCTCCATGGGAGACACTGTGTCAAAATCAACTGAGAACCCCGGCCTCTGAATCAGGCAGATGTGAGTTCAATCCGGGCTTTGCCATTTACTAACAGTGTGCTTTGTCTCAGTTTCCTCTCCTATAAAATGGGCATAATAATAGTCTAAGGGTTGCTAGGGAATTAAAAAAATGAGACAGTATACTTAAGAATGCCCAGCACATGGTAAGGGCTCAATAAGTAATAGCCATCAATATTTTAACAAATCCTTCAAGAATCAGGTCAAGTGCTGTCTCTTCTGGGAAGTCTTCCCTTACCCTTTCTAACGCCCACCTGGGTTCAGTGTCCTGCCTGCAAACTACTATAGCATTATATGTTCAATTCTCTTCCAGCCTGGGTCACAATCATCGTGATTTATTCAACAAGGTTTGAATTTCTACCAGACACTAAATATTGGGTATAGAATGATAACAGAAGAAAAAAGACTTCCTTGTTTATGAACTCTTTGAGCTGGACCTTGTCTGGCCTTTGTATCTCTAACATCTTGCATGGTGCCTGACATACAATAATTGACTGGTATAGATTGACTTAGTGAAAAAATAAGTGGACCTACTTTTGTTGTATTTGTAGTTCTCATATTCTTTGTGCTTTTTGGTTAGACTTTACATGAGACTCAAGAGGTTCCGCTTTCAATTTTAGCTGTGTGTGTGTGTGGGGGGGGTTGTTTGTATTTTTTCCAGTGGCGGAGATCAAACCAGGGCCTAGCACATGCTAACCAAGTGCTGTGCCACTGAGCTACATCCCCAGCACTGGTTTAGCTAGTCTAAATGTATGCACACCACGCCATCCTTCCCTGGGTATAGTGGTTGTATCGGGAGGTGAGATCATTGTACTCCTCTCTTTCAGATTCTATGACAAGGTACTTTCTTTGCATGAGGATACAGAAACCCCTGTGGCCAACCCTCTGCTTGCCTTTACTCTCATCAAGCGCCTGCAGTCTGACTGGAGGAATGTGGCCCATAGTCTGGAGGCCAGTGAGAACATCCGAGGTAATGAGGAGGAGGGCTGGAGGGTAAGAGGAACTTCCCTCTCCTGACTCAGTGGTGAGGAGAGAAATTCTGATGAGACGTGATAAAGTAGGTAGTGATGAGTGGGGAGGTATGACTTGATCTTCTTAGCTCTTGTAAGTTCAAAGCATTTTGTCCCCTTGCTAATAGGTTTATGATTATAGATTAGATAACACTTTCATATCCATGACCTCATTTGATCTTTGCTACAGTTCTGTGATGCAGTACAGGGTCTACCATCCCATTTATGTATGTATAGAAAGTAATGGTCTTCTAGTAGTTCCTATTTCATTAAGTTTTTTACTTGAAATTGGGAATAATGCAATGTGATTTGCAGCAAGATCACTTTCCTTCCTATCCAGGAGCAGTGGAGCATGCCTGTAATCCCAGTACTTGGGAGGCTGGAACAGGAGAATTGCACATTTGAGGCCAGCCTCATCAATTTAGTGAGACCCACAGCAACTTAGCAAGACTCTGTTTCAAAATAAAAAATGATATGACTGGGGGTATATCTAGGAGGTAGAATGTTCCTGGCTTAATCCCCAGTACCCCCATCACTTTCTTAATTTATTCAACTTGTACTTTAAGAAGTTTGTTGGCTTTGAGGAAGTTAGGAAGAAGAGTTGTCTCCCTAAAAGGGAAAGATTCCTGGGGATGTATAGGATGGGACAGTATGGTGAAGGTGTATGCCTTTTTACTCTCCATTCACTCATTCTGAATGTACCTTCACTTTGTGCCAGGAACTGTGCTTGCCACTGGGAACACAGGTATAAAACATTATCCCGTGAGATATTTGATCATTTGAACCAAAATGGGCTGTGAGCATTTAATACATTTGCATACATACATACATACATGCAAATGTATTAAATGCTCACAACCTGTTTTGTGGGTTTTTTGTTTTGTTTTGTTTTGTTTTGTTTTGCAGTGCTGGGGATGGAACCCAGGGCTTGTGCAAGCTAGGCAAGTACTCTACCACTGAGCCACATCCCCAGCCCACCACCTGCTTCTTGAAGGGTGGGTTATGTTTTTACTACTTTTACAGCTCTGAAGGATGGTTATGAGAAGGTGGAGCAAGACCTTCCAGCCTTTGAGGACCTGGAGGGAGCAGCGCGGGCCCTGATGCGGCTGCAGGACGTGTATATGCTCAATGTGAAGGGCCTGACCCGAGGTGTCTTTCAGAGAGTCACCGGCACCGACGTCACTGACCTGTACAGTCCCAGGCGGATCTTCTCCCTCACAGCGGATGACTGCTTCCAAGTAGGCAAGGTAATGATGCTCAGAGAAGGCCAGCTGCTCAGCTCTGGTTTCTTGTGGGTGAAATATCTATGTCTTGATCACTTTTACATATTTCTGATCCAGTAAATTTGGAAATTTGATACTATTCCCATTTTCAGAGAAGAAACCAAGAGAGGGCAGATAACTAAGATTATACAATTTTAAGCAGCCAAACTAAATTTTGAACCTGGTTTTTTAACTCTAAATCCCACACTCTTTCCATGACAAAGTGATGTGCTCATATACCTAGGACGCCCTCGAGAGTGAAAAGGGTGTCATTAATTGTGCTAGGACAACAGACGTAAACTAGGCAGAATGAACCTTTGCTTGCCCTGACTATAGCCGCAGCCAGTAGATGACCACTGGGGAGAGGGAAAGCGGGAGGAAGGCCGAGGAAAGGGATAATGGATGGCATGTGAAGGGAAGGCCCCAAAAAGCCCACCTCCCGAGACTCTCTGGAATCCCTTGCAATGTTTCCTAAGTATTGGGAAATGCTAAATTAGTGTCAACAAAACTGAAGCCATTCACTTTAACATTGCTTGAGGAAATAAACTTCAGAAACCTCTCATATGATATATTTAACTGATCTTATTTATTATAAGTTATAATCATACTTGAGATCATTTTATAATATACTCTTAGTCAATATTTGCTTTATGAAGCAATGAAGTAAATTCCCCCTCCTCCCCCCTCCTTCTGCCTCCTCCTTCTCTTTTCTTTTTGTGGTGGTGGGGACTGAACACAGGGGCATTCTACCACCAAGCTACCCCCCCAGCCCTAACTTATTTTTATTTTGAAACAGGGTCTCACTAAGTTGCTGAGGCTGGCCGCAAGCCTGTGACCCTCCTGTGTCAGTCTCCCAAGTACTGGGATCACAGGCATGTACCACCATATGGCTCTGAGCAAATGTTTTTTTAATTTTGAAGATGTGCATTACAGGAAAGTGAATTTTTCCTGGCTCCTTCCATATTCATTAGCAGATCCAAGAGTGGGCCTCATGGTCCTGGTTCCAAATTTTTTAATTCGATCTTCCAAATTAAGGCAGAGTAGTCACCCTGAGTCTCTCTACACATCCCCTTTGTGAGGTCCTAGGCAGAATCAGAGCCTAATCATCATATTCATGGCTAATTTAAATTTAAGACAGTTAGAATAGTTTGATGTGTGATACCAATACATGCTTAATTATCGAGGCCTTTCTGAAACTAAAACCATATGTTGAAAATTTAGTAAATCACTTCCTGAAAGTCTTGCTGGCAATCTTTATTTCTGTATTTACTTACTTATTTTGAAATAAAACATTTCAAATATAAGAAAAGTACATAAAATAATGTAACTGGCAATTATGTCTATACATGAAATGTTACATATGATCCAATTGTACTGTAGTTGTTTCAGATAACTTTTTTTTAGAATTTTGTTTTGTTTTGCGGTACTGGGGATTGAACCCAGGGGCGTTCTACCTCTGCGCTACACCCCTGGCCCTATTTTTTATACTTTATTTTGAAACCGGGTCTCACGAAGTTGCAGAGGGCCT
>PVJS01035377.1:0-21049 GCA_004027185.1 Glis glis | reverse complement strand
TGTGTGTGTGTGTGTGTGTGTGTGTGTGTGTGTGTGTGTGTCTCACTGAGGATTGCACCCAGGGGTGTTCTACTACTGATCTATGCCCCCAGCCCTTTTTTTATTTTGAAACAGGGTCTTACTAATGCAACTATCCTATTCTTAAACATTTACTCACTGATATTACCTGTAGCAATTATCATTACAGATTCTCCATTAATTTTCCCAGTTGATTGGTCCATACTGAGGTGACACAAAGGATTGAGGGTTCTGGCTGTGGGATGTGTTTTTCCTTGTCCCTATTTTGTGGCATCATTCTCGTTTTCCCTTGCAACCAAAATTACTCTCTTTTACTGTCCTATTGATCCAGTGCTATGAGGCATCCAAAAGGCTATTAGGTAACCTCAGTGTCCAATACAATAAAACCATGCTGTGTTCTTTGAAGTAAACCAGGCTCTTTTTGATTTTGAAACCTCAAATCATCAGATGAGATAGTCCTGGAATGAAGGCAAACATTTCTCCTGTGGTTCATCAGGTGAAACAGTTCCCAGATTGAGGAAGAAAGAATACTATGCGCTTGTCATTGATTTTAAGTATTTTCTGCATCCTACAGGTAAGACTTCAACCTTGAAAGGCATTGCTTTACAGGTAGTAACATAACCAAGATACTATTTCCACCATTCTGTAATAGAATAGGCCATCCCGCCATTCTGTAAGGTCTGTTGCTTCTGAAAGTGTGGTACTTGTACTTGGCAATAACCATGAAACATAAATATCAGCCTTTTGCTTTATTTCTATTGGCTATAAAGTAAATTTATCAGAGCAAATGTTATGTTGAATACAAAAAGGATGATCACAGCATTCAGTAGTATACATATGGTTTTGCTGTCTGCAACACGTCATCCTTTTGATGATGAAAGTCCTCTATAACCAACATGTTAGCTGATGACTGATATACCAGAACCATAAGGATTTTATCATATCAAGAAACTGGCAGAGCCGGGCGTGGTGGCGCACACTTGTAATCCCAGTACTTTGGGAGGAGGAGACCAGAGGATCCGGGTTCGCGGCCAGCCTCAGCTCCCTCTCTCTCTCTCTCTCTCTCTCCTTAGTGAGGCCCTCCGCAACTTCGTGAGACCCGGTTTCAAAATAAAGTATAAAAAATAGGGCCAGGGGCGTAGCGCGGAGGTAGAGAACACCCCTGGGTTCAATCCCCGGTACCACAAAAAAAAATTAATAAAAGAAAAGAACCTGGCATAGATCCTTACTGTTGGTTTATTGGCTTTCTGTGGTGGCAGTACTACCAGAACTCAGTATTGAGTGTGGGTATCTAGGTCAGAAGTAGAATAAGCATTTACCAAAAAAATGTATGTTTTTGTTCTGAAACTTCTAAGTGCTTATGTAGTTCTTCTATGTTAGTTTCCATATGCACCATATGAGTAGATATATCAATAGAGGCTGTGTGTGTGTGTGTGTGTGTGTGTATGTTAAAGACCTACATACTTGGGGCCATATTACAATGCATCCTGTCATGCAGCCTCTATTGTCTTATTCAGTATCAAATCTTCCACTAAATCTATATTTCCACATTTCCTTCCCTTGTACAGAAAGTTCCTCAGTTACATAAGAATCTTATTCATGAAAATGGAAATTGTTAGGAAGTACACTAAATCAGAATTGCATAGGTCAACTTATACTACTAGTGATTCTCTCTCAGTGTCTTCTTACTCTCAAGATCTGTTCCTTGATGATCAATAACAATATGCGTTCTCTGTCATTGTCAGCCTCAACCCAAGTGATTGAAAAGTGTTCTTTATTTGTCCTTTTGCTAAAGTTGACCTTTTTATTTCATAATAATGAGCTAGAAGATGATCTGTAGATTTTCCAAGAGTCCCTGGGAAGGAGAGGAAATAATAGATAGCATGAATTTCAGAACTGGGTAAGTAGGTGAGGCAGTACTTATTCTGTATGAATAGTATTTCATTCTAGATTGGTTTAAATGAGGAGACAAATGAGGGTCTTGATTTAGTCATCTTGGTTAGTCACTTATCTTCATATTATTTTTCTATTCCCATGTAATTTACCATATCCTTTATTAACTAAAATCCTAAAATGAAGTTTAATAGAATCCCACAGCATAGTCACAGCATCCAGGATCTATTTTTACTGCCCAATTCCTTTTTGTGCTCTATATATCAATAAATATGTAAAATACCTTCTTTAGCTTCCAGCTCTAAAAAAATATGGTGAATATTTGAGTTTAACATGCTTTTATTGGTGCATTGTAATTATAGATCATAATGAGGTAGAGTGATAGGAACATACGTGCACACACCACTTGGTGTGTTTCCCTCCAGATCCCACACTTTTGCCTCCCCTTCCCACTACATGTCATCAAGAGGGTATGGATAATTTTATATATGTACATAGCATCACTTGAATTGAAGTCAGAATATTATAGTGATATATGCATATTCATGTTTCTAGCATCACAATTCACAATAGCTAAACTATGGAACCATCTAGGTGTCCATCAACAGATGGATGGATTATGAAACTTGATGAAAATTTGATTTTGACAGAAACACTCTGCTATTTAAATTGGCTAGAAATGGTACATATTAGCCTAAAATGGCCCCATGCTGTTTACCTGTTTACCATTTTAGGCACAACAGCCTAGACCATTAAACTAAAGCCCAACTTAAATTCTCACACATCTAATTGTTTTAAATAGAGTTCAAGTTTTACAGAGATTCTATTTCTGTAGCATAACATTTTAATCCATTTATAGCCTACCAATATCACATATGCCACAAAACTGCATCCATACTTGCTAACTATAGGTAAGAGAAACCCTGGAGCTATTAAAGATCCATGGCTGCTGCTGCCCTTTGGAGCTGTCTGGCCAGAGACCCTCCGCGTTGTTGCTGAACTACATGACCTAAAGACAGATTCTTCTTCAGTCTCCTCTTTCCCCCCAGGAGGTCCATTGCCCAATTCCTTTTCTGGTGAGTGGCCTTTCACTGCCTTTTCAAGGTATCTTGCTGCAGGGACTTCCCCTCTCTTATAACCTGTCCAGACAGTATCATTAAACCCCAATAAACTCATAGAAAAAGGACAGTCCCTGGTTACAGATATGTAATAAGAGGAGAAATGAGAAGTCTAAGGATGTGAACAGTGAAGGGCCACAGGTGGATTTTATTTCTCCCAGTAGCATAAAAAGAAGTCATTTGGTTTTTGAAACATCAAAATTATTGATGGTAATAAGAACACCGTATGTGCAGAAAAAGAAGCTTTATGCAGAATTCAGACAACAGTAATACCGGGGAGACTTTAGCACAAGGAAACAGCAGCAAAGAGATAACAATCAATGACAGTAGGGAAAAACCGTGTCCTCAAATGCTCCCTGTGTTGTTAATTACAATATTTCTTTAAAACCAAATGTAATTTCTATTCGTGCCAGTCTCTTCTTTATTCCAGAGCTGTTGGCTCTATGAGTCATGTCCTGAGTTTCTCTGCTGGAACAGTGAAAAAAAAATTAACACAAACACTTCTGCTTCTTTTCTCTAAAGTACTGAAATGATAGAGGAAAAAAAGGAAGATGAAATGTTGATTATATGGTAGTATGAGACGGGAGCAGGAAAAGGATGATTTTTATGAGCTCATGTTCTTGCAACCCAATTCATCAGTTAGAAATTCAAACACTTGTCAAACAGGACAATTTCTGCATGGTTATAACTTGGAAGCACTATAGCTATTGATTTTTAAATTTAGTTTCTTTGTCTTTTTTTCATTCCTAGGAATGCACCGAGTTTAGTAAAATTTACTGCAATTTCAGTGGGAAGAAAATGACACAGTAAATATAAGAAAATAACTCAAGAAAACTGCTCAAAAAGTATTTTTCAGAGAATTGTATATACACAAAGCAAACTTATGTGTCAAATCTTCCAGTACAGAGCTGATTATCATATCGTCAGTTTTTGTGACAACACATGGGACTATATGTGCCAGTTTTTTCCTCATAAAATCAAACTGCTACATGTATACTTTGCATGCTTACAGAAATAGGAAACCAATTAAAATTTAGATATGTATTTTTTGACTCAGTAAGTTTGCTGCATTTATTTATCCAGCATTATAATATAAAAAATTTATATCTTAATGACTTTTGATAAAGCTAAAATTAGTAACAATAGACATGAAGATGCAATTTGAAATATAGCTAAAAACATAAATCAAAGGCAGTAATACTGTCCTTATTATTATGGTTTGAATCTGGGTTGTCCCCTAAGGACTCAGTTAAGGGCTTGGTCTTTGATGCAGTAGTGTCCAGAGTTGGGGCTTTGGGGAAGTGGTTGGATTATGAGGGCTCTGACCTCATCAGTGGAGTAATCCACTGATAGATAAATGGATGACTGGGAGGTGATGGAAGTTTTCGGAGGTGGGGTCTAGTTGAAAGGGATGAGTTTTTCAGGACATGCTCTTGGGGACTATATCTTATCCCTGGTCCCTTTCTCTCTCTGCTTCCTAGCTGACATGAGGTGAATAGCTTTGTTATGCAAAAGCATTCCACCATGATGTTATGCATCACCTCAGGCCCAAAGCATTGGAACCAGCCCACCATGGATGGACACCTCTGAAACTGGGAGCCCACATCAATCTTTACTCCTTTAAGTTGTTGTTGTCAGGTATTTTGGTCACAGTGATGAAAAGCTAAGATGCTTATTATAAAATTACTATTATAAATAGCATAATTCAACTGGTAGTTTATAAATTAACTATGTAAAATAACTTAGAACTGTTTAATATTAAAAGCAGGTAACTTTAAACAACCCACATGTATGTCATGTCAAGTCCATTAAGAAAAATGCATTATATACATGCAATGGAATAATACTAAGTAATAAAAGGAAGAAATTACTGATTTATGCAAAAATAAATAGCTGAAAAATCAGAGCCTTGATGCCTGGTGAAGATGAGGATAGGAGAAAAATGACTTCAACATGGACTCTAAGTAAGTTTTGGGGTGGGTGATAAATATATTCCATATTTTGATTATGGTAGTTTTTTTTGAAATTCCACACACTTTTCAAGGACATAGAACTGAAAACCTAAAAGTGGTGAATGTTTCTATATATAAATTATACCTCCATCTGATCAAAAAATATCAGTAAGCACTGCCTTGTACCAGAAAAAAAATTCAGGTAGTACATTATTAGAACCTGAAAAATCAGTGATAATTAATTTGAGTAATCCAAGCATAAAATGATTAGAATTTAGATCTCTTAAAGTAGAAATTAGAAAAAAAAGAAGTCAGATAAGAAATTTGTGTTTGTTTACATGAAGAATCCATAAATCTGATGATTGGATGTGGATTATGAGAGGGAAAATGAAAATATTTTTAATCTCAGTGACTGAAGAACACTAGGGACAGAAATTATGGCTTTTTTAGTAAAACTCACACTGGGCATAAGAGGCAAATGAACTAAACTTTTGGTAAGATGAAAAAAATCCAATGATATATAGAGGTTAAGAAATGCAATTAGAAATGAGATACATGGCCACAGCTGAAAATGGATATTCAAGAATCAGATCTTCAGATATTTAGACTTTTCAATACATCAATTAAAGTGTGATAGAAATTTCTGTGCCCAGAAAGTTGCTATACAAAATACAATCCCATTATTTGAATCTTTAGAGCTGGCATTCACAACCCCATTTAGTCCCTAGTTTTGTTGTTGTTGTTGTTTTGGTTTGTTTTTTGTTTTGTTTTGTTTTATTTTTCATTCAGTCTCTCAATTGAGCTCTCAGATATGGATGAGTTCTTTGAATGACACAATGTGGAAAGTGTACACACAACACAATAATATTTAACAATGAGGAGGTACTTATCCTATGTCAGCCATGTGTTAAGCACTTCAATTGCATTTTCCATTCAGACTGATAAGTTGTGTTTAAAATGATAGCGTTACAATCTTTATTTTACATTAAAAAACTGAAGCTGAAGAAAACATTAATAGGTTTCCCATGCTCCAACAGCCTATTCAGTTTGGATTGGGGAAATCAGGAGCTCATAGCTGAGTTTATCAGATCGAGTAATTTGGGTACTAATTATGAAAAAATAAAAACCATATGACAAATGATACAATAGTTTAAAGATAAATTTGGTATGCCTATATGCTCAATTCAGTCTAATAGGTGTTATCCTCCACCCTAACATTTTAATTCAAGGTTTTTTGTTTATATCACCCAACTTCCATTTCCAGCCACACTCAATGATCTCTAGTATTTTTAATGACCTCATTTTAGTCAAATGTACAATATATGTAATATAATGAAAACATCCTCACTAAATATTTAAGTATGAAAGGTTCTGAAAATGTTTAATGAAAGAATATAAGAACTACTTTATGACAAATTTACTCAAAGTAAAAATTACTGCCTTAATCTCTTGAAGAAAAATAACTTTTTGTAAAAATTAATATGCATATTCTCATGAAAGGTTTCTTTTTTCTATTAAAAGTGAATGATAACTTCAGATATGCATATCTAAGTTTCCTTACAAGAAATGATTATGAAATCATGAGTCCTAGACAATGCTGATTTCTAAAAACACGTTAGAAACTGTTTCTTTGCATAATCTCCACATACTAGGTTCTTTACATTGAATAATCAACAAGGATAACACAATATTTCACAAAAAGAAATACATAATGCTTGTGATTGTATGATATCAGGAAATGACCCTAAATTAGTCTATATGTTTAAGCATTGGAATAAGTCTTTAGTCCTAATTCTGCATTCTGAAAATGTTATAAAGTTACTTTTTATTAATTTATGATTTTTAATGTTTCCTCCTTAAGCTAGTGACTATTTGTCCTTCTTAATTGGCCTAGGAAGGAATGAAAAATAGTTTCTTCAAAACTCAAGCATCACTTTAAGCAAATTCAATATGCAAAACAAATATTGATATGCATTCATATTTTAAAATACTTATTAACAGTTGGGCTTTTAGTCCATGTGTCTTTCTTAATCAAAGTTTAAATTTATTTGAGTAATATATACATCAGCAAAAGAGGTGATGCATATGTCATTTTTTTCTCCTCAATTTTCAATACACTAATAAGATCTAATATATATGTTAATGCAATCTCATATAATTCTTGCATTTTTATTAAGAAAATGGTAATATACTACAAGGTAGGCAATTTTCACCTTTGCTTCAAATTACAGAATTAAAGAGCCTATATTTTATTCAGGACAGTGTAAGTACTTTATAAATATTGACCAACTGATTAGCTGAGGCAAATTTTGCATTTAAGTATGAACAATTTAACCTTCTTAAGGACAGAAACTAAGACCTAAGTTCAGGTTGATAAATTATTGCTCCATTTGTATTTAGACTAACTTGGCTAGGATTTACTAAGACAGGGAAGGAAAGAATGAGTGATTATAAACCAAAATAAAATTTTGTACAAAGCACTGATGAGCTTTTATCATCATTGTGATTAACAAATGTGAAAATAGGGATTCTAATGAATCTTTTCACTTTGCTAATATGATAGCTTTGTATACTTTGTTTTACAAATGTACTTTTTTTATCCTTGGCTGTAACAATAAGGTCATATGATGGATATGTTTCCAAACTTCTTCTTTGATCAAATTTTGACAGTAGTATTTGTTCACCTAACATTTTACTTATATATTAGCACACATTTATTAATATGATCATTCAAAAATACACAAAGGAGCAAAGAAAGTGGCATAGGAGGATAGAAGTATGAAGACTTGATTGTGCACTTTAAAAGTCTAATGAAAGTTTCATAGAATTTTCCATCCATTGATGAAATATACTCTCATGTTTTTCTTCTACCAACTAGAACTTTAATATTAATATTATTAATAATAATTTGCATAAAATATTATATAAGACCATTTCCATTGTAATTATGCACTTAACAGTGGTCTTCTGATATAGTCAAGACACAATAATTATGAACTTATAATCAAAGAAAGTTGCTTGATCAAGATTGGGAATCAAAGACAAGATAATAATTGCAATTCATGTCTACAGACACCAAGTGTTCATTCTAAATCATCTTACCAGTACTGTACATTCATATCACTTTTTATGGTTTGGATATAGAATCTTCCCTGGAACAGCTCATGTATTGACAATGCAACAATGTTCAGAGGTGAAATAATTGAACCACAAGGGTTCTATGATTTTTAATGTTTCCTCCTTAAGCTAGTGACTATTTGTCCTTCTTAATTAGCCTAGGAAGGAGTGAAAAATAGTTTCTTCAAAACTCGAGAGTCACTTTAAGCAAATTCAATATGCAAAACAAATATTGATATGCATTCATATTTTAAAATACTTATTAACGGTTGGGCTTTTAGTCCATGTGTCTTTCTTAATCAAAGTTTAAATTTATGTGAGTAATATATACATCAGCGATGTATTCATCCTCAGTGGATGAATCCATTGATGGACTAATGGATTTATTGGGTGATAATGTAGAAAAGTAGGGTATAGCTGGAGGAGGTAAGTCACTGGGGGTGTGGACTTCAGGATTATATATTTCTCTCACCCTCTTCTTTGTCTATCTCTGCTTCCTATAACCATGCCCTGAGCTCTGCAGACAGGACCTGGTCTAAAATGAACTAAAACCTCTGAAACCTCCAGAACTATGAGCAAATAAATTCTTCCTCTAAATTGTGGTCATCAGGTATTGGGGGTCACAGCAGTGGGAATGCTGACTGAAACACCACTTCTGTATGTTAAGCCTGAAAATCACTGAATCTAATAGAGTACCACTATTCTTTGAGTATTCAGATTTCAAATGAAATTAGCAGTCAGTCCAGGTTAGATGGCTACAACCAGTCTTCCTTTTGTGAATCTGAGCCTAAAGCATATACTCTTATATTCTGAGTCTAAGGAAATTGGAGTGGGAAGTAGAAACTAGAAAGAAGCCTTGAACAATTGTACAAGTGTGTTGTTTATGAGCAAATTCATGCCCCAGAAGATGGTATTATCATTAAGTTAACAGGTTCTCCATGCATGAAAATCCCATCTAGACACACAAGATTGCCCAAATCAGTGCAGGTTGAATATCCCTTCAGGGAATGCTTGGGGCAAGAAGTCTTCTGGGTTTAGGATATTTTCATATTTTGGAATATTTTCACATACATAAGGAGCTAACCTCAGGATGTAACCCAAGTCTAAGTACAGAATTTGCTTGTTTCATATATGCCTTATACACGTAATCTGAAGGTAACTTTATACAATACAATACAGTATTGTATAGTACAATATAGTACAATACAATACAGTACAGTGCAATACAGTACAGTACAATATAATATAATACCGTACAGTACAATATAATACAATACAAAACAGTGCAATAAAATACAATATAATATAGTACCATACAATATAATATAATACAGTACAATATAGTACAGTCAATATAGTAAAGTACAGAACAATACAATACAATACAAGTGCAAGTATATTTTGATAATGACTCATCACATGATAGCAGGTGTGGAATTTTCTACTAAGCATTGTTCCAGTACTCAGAAATTTTTGGATTTGGGGGCATTTTAGACTTTGAATTTTTTAATTATGAACAGTCAACATATACTTTGCTGTGTTTGGGGGTAGAGGACAGTATAAGCTCAAAAAGAATACATGATCACATAATGTAGAATTTTTTCCATCTTAGCTAATTGTTTCATAAGTCTAGTAAAGCACAGTAAAATAAAAAAAGAGCCCATAAAGTTGGAGTTGTAAAAAGGGTTTATCAAAGTTTCTATTGTTTAACTCAGATATTTATTTACATTACCTGCCAAGCCATAAAATCAACAGTACTTTGCATTACATTTGGATTATTTGAGAGGACTATAAGGAGAGAAAGAGAGAGAGAAGAAGAAGGAGGAGAGGGAAATATAATAATTTTGTAAATAATAAAATTTTATGCTAATTAGTAATATATAGAATTTCCATTTAATTATCAGTGCAGAGTATTGAAAATACTTTACAGAATACTTATATATTACCTATTCTCTCAAAGAAATTGTTTTATGTCAGAACTGAATTGCCAATTCTGCTCTTTTTATAAATTTAAACAACAGAAAATGAAAATGCTACCATTATATGTTCGCATTATTAATGCACCAATATTTTAAGATGATTTTTATTATGGCTATCCCTTAGTACATAATCTTTACTTAGTAAGCAGATTCAGCTTTTCTTTATGAGTTATATTTATTTTTTAATTCTGTAGAATATGAATACTTATATAAGAAAAAAGATAACTTTAAACTCTTTCAAAGTAGCAGAAAGTAGAATTTCCCAAATCCATTACATTGTTCCATATTTTTGTAAAGTTATTTTTATACTTATACAAAACCTGGTTTTCAAAATACTGTGAATTGCACCTGTACTCTCCATTTCTAAATCTTTCAGGCAAAAATCATCTTACTTATCAGAAAGCATTTACTTAAATCATACATTTAATATAGTTTCACATTATTCTGGCATTGAAAGTGATATATGTTCTTTCAGATACTTCATAATTACTAAGACTGTGTCAGAAATGGTTGGGTCTCTTTAGAGACCTATATGATTTCTTCCTGTCCATATAGGATTATAAGGAAAAAATATTCATATAATGCACACCACATTTAATATATGCAATATATACCATAGAAGGTTTGTAAGTGTCTGCACTCTAGGTTTCCTATGATTTTCTAAGCATCTGTACTCTTTACATTTTCTATGATAATTTCATTTCAGAGATGACTAGAATTTCAGATGTTCATAATTGTAAGTATGTTATATTTTATTTATACTTGTAATGTTCCATACATACATAGATTGCAAATCTATAATGCTACAATATTTAAAAATAATTAACATGAAGCTTCTCTTCTGCTTCTTTATAGAATGACCTAACAGATTTATAATTGAGTCATGTTTTATGATTCAATTATAGTATACACATACGCAGGGTATATACACACATTATGTACATATAGTATTTATGGAAAAATGATAAGCCTCACTAACACAGCACTGTCAATAAATTGTAATGAACTCACCCCAAGTAATCTACACTGAGAAAAAAATGGCAGCTAAGTAATGTTTTGTTGTAAATGTAGTTATTTTAAGGCCCAAATCTTTCAACTATTTCAAATCTCCAGCCACATCCCTTAATTTGATAGATTTCTCATAAGTCAGAGTTCTGCATAAAGATTTCATGAAAAACACAACATAAATTCAATTAGCTGGGTAAGGTGGCTCACACCTGTAATTCCAGTACTTGGGAGGCTGAGAAAGGAAGATCATAGGTTCAAGGGCAGCCTCAGCAATAGTGAGACCCTCAGCAACTTAGCGAGACCTTGTTTCGAAATAAAAAATAAATAAAAAGGACTGGTCATATAGCTCAGAGGTAGAATACCTCTGAGTTTAATCCCCAGTACAAAAAAAAAATTCTATTGCTAATAGATATCAACCTAAATTTGTATGGATGGTGTAAATCTCCTCTCATTGTGCAAATTATAGTCATTAAATTGCCAGCTTCCTTTGTCTCCCTAACATAATATATTGAATATATTATTGATTCAATTTAATAACATCTTATACAAGCTAAGAAAATTAGAATAACATTTAGTAGCAAAGAATGAGCTTATGCTTTCATTGTAATTATGTTCTTGAAAAACACTAAATCTTTGTATTGTTAATGCAGATAATTCAGACATGACTCATAGTTAATATATATAATATCAATTTTATTTTCATATAATTCATAATTTTACTTTCATCCCATTAATTCCATGTGGCCTAATTCAACCCTTAAATTAAAAAAATTTTTGAAATAGTCTTCACTTCGAAAAATTGTATCACAGGATACCAAAATATAATCCTGCAGTAATCCAAATGTTTCACACAAGGACACTTGGCATCTTTGTTTTGTTTTTGTGGTGCTGGAGATTGGACCCAGGCCCTTGCACATGTTGAACAAGTTCTCTACCTCTGAGCTACATCCCCAGTCCATCAACTGACATCTCATTACAACAATAAGCACTACACTTAAAGCTACCTTGGAAAGCCTGAGTACACTATTTTTTAAGCATATCTCAGAATCTATCACAAACCTTGCACACAAAATACCTACTCAAAGGAAAAAGCCACATTAGAATAGTGCTACAAAATCAAGGACAACCTGGCACTGAAGTTGTTACCACAGTTTTAGGAGCGGCTTCCAGATGAGAATCAAGAACTTGATTCTTTTGGTTCTGTTACTTCCATGATGTGTAACCCTGGTGAGTTACTTGAACCATTCAAGGCCCCAGGGTCCTAATGCAAACAAAGAAGAAGCTCATGAAAGTAACCCAGAGAAGGACCATCCACTCTAAAATATTATCACTTCTGAAAATGTGAAGGTTTTTCACTTAGTTAATGCTATTTTCAATACATTGTAAATTAATGGAGCAGATTGAGTTACATAGCTTTTAAATAGCCAAAAATTTTCATGTTAAGTAACTGCTAACAGTTGTAAACATCTTAATTCAATAATTTAGTAGTTAGCTAAATTGTAAGTACAAATATGAATCTACCTTGGCTATATTTTTTAAATGCCAGCATTGATTCTAATAAGTATGAGAAACTTCTTCGTGCTATTTTAAATACATAGGATTATTAAAACTCATTGCTGTTGACGTCATAAATATAGAAAGTTAAAAATTGTCTGAGACATGTCTCTATAGCTTTTGGTACAACTAAAAATGCCATAATAAAAACTAGATAAGAAGAAATCCTGCTAATTCAAGTCAGGCATTACATTAGAGAAGAATCCCGGCCAAAAGAGAAGATTGACAGTAGCTGTGTTGGAAGAAAAATGGAGCTGCCAAGAATATCTCAGTTAACACTGACATTCTTAGTGAAAGTATTTAAAGTATCTCAAATTCTTGTTCATATATGATAGGATGGTTAAAAATAAAGAGATGCCCAAATAAGGTTTGGAATTGTAATTTACATATAAAAATGTAATAGGTTTAAAATTTAATGTCATCCATATCCATATAATTAATTCAGAAGCCAAATATAGCTGTGTAAATCAAACGAAGCCTTTGTAAGCAATAAAACCCGCTGGTAATTTTAATCACTGTGTAGAAGGCTGCATTTGAACATTTTTCAGAGAAATCTTGGGATTTATTTTCAAAATGATATTAAATGGACAGGTTTGATATATTTTCTTCAAATCAACACATACTTTGAAAAAGTTTTCATGAAGTCTTAGAAAAGTGAATTAAAATAGCTGTATTAAATCAGGAGACAGTTATAAGCTATGCAAGCTGCCTAGTAAGGAGCACAGGGTTCTAAAAACATACAAGGAGAATATTCTAGAACCAAGGAGAGCAAAGTATTGACACGCCTAGAGTAAAAACAATTTGATTAAGACAATCTCCAAAGAATGACATATTGAAATGCAATCAATGGGAGGATCCCAGTCTTCTACCATTTAAATCAAAGACCTCTTTTCATAAATGCCCCAAGCACTCAGGAAGTCAGGTAAATTCCCTAAATCAATAAACAATTAATGCAAAGTCGAAACTCTACCCCAAGGTGTCAGTTCCCAAGCCTAATGTTCTTTTCCCATTTGTCACATCTCAGTTTTTAAAATAGTATTAGAAGGATGACCTTTTACAAATTGTTAAATCCTTTAGAATATGTTCACTTTGGTAGACCAAAAATGAGACTAGTGATTTCATCTCAAGCTATTATTTCTTTTTATAAAAGTATTAATTTTGTAATACATAAGGACATATGAAAAATATTCATTTTATAAAGGATGAGTTGAATTGAGTTGTAGTTATATCATTATATACATGATATTTAGAATCAATGCGGTTTCTCAAGTATGCCTGGAAATTCTTTGCAAAATCAGGGACGATTGAATTTTCTGGATGTTGAAATAATGTTTCTATTTCTCACTATAATGCCAATAAAAAAGTAAATGGAGAAGATAGTTGTCAAAATACCATCTTGTCTTTCTTAATTATTTCCTAAGAAAATTAGACTTATCATAAGACTACTTCATTTATTAAAATTCCATTTCTCAGCTTTACATATGATTTTCAAGCATTGGTTGTACCTAAATCATCTGATTAAAACCAAATTGATGACCCCCACACCATAGCTTCAGTAAATCCAAGATGAGAGATGATAATTAGCAATGCTAACAAATTCCTTGGCATTGCTGGTACTGGTGGTCTGATGAACATTCTTGGGTATTTAGTGGGATAGGAGCAAGAAATTCTGTTGTGCTACTGCACAGTAGGGTGACTAGATATTTACAATCATGTACCATATATTTTAAAAAGCAATAAGAAAGAATTTTTAATGTTTTCACCATAAAGAAATAAATACTTGAGTATATAGATATGTTTAACCTGATGAACTGGGGGAGGGCTACATGAGTGTTGTATGCGTGTATGCTTCTACCACCCTGAACTTCATCAAGATGTGTGATTACAATGTACCAATAAAGTAAATAAATAAATAAATAAAATTCACCATGTATACATGTTCTGGAACAGAATATGGTACCACAGAAATAGGTACAATTTATGTTTTTACATATAAAATAGATTTTAAAAATTATAAAGTATCATTGCTCCACTGTCAAGTTCATTTATATTTTATTTACATTATTATGTTAATCATTAATAAATTCTCAATATACATTTCCCTATGGACCTATTCTATTTTATTTTTGTTAACTTAGAGTAGGGGAACTTTATATTAATTTTCATCCACTCTTTCCTCCTATTAAGAATACAGTATGCTTCAAACTATTCAAACATAATTATTATATTCCAGTGACATATGATTTTAATCTATATTTCTCATTTCAGTATAAAGCCATTTCTTTCTTTAAATATATCTATAGATGGAAAATAGTTGTGGTTTTGCTTTATTAACAATAATTCTTAAATATTTAATGATTTACATTCAATAGCTGAATCTTTCCTGAAAAATTCTCTTATGAACAAACATTTATTGCAGGTCTTGATGGAACAGTACAATTTGGTGAGTCATGAGTTACAGCTAGCTGAGTACAGTGGGAGCTATTAAATCACCTTGGTTTTTCTTCTTGAATTACTAGCTGTTTATTTGTTCCTCTTTCAACTTCTCAGAGATTTCATCTGTTAAATTGTTCTCCCTTTGACCCTACCTTGTTCTTCTCACACTAGTTGAAATGTGGAACCAAAAAACTCATTTTCAGAGAGTGAAATATGTTTACTACATTCACTAAAATATATATAGTTCAAGGCCTGTGTGCATGCGTGTTTGTATATGTGTGTGTGTGTGTGTGTGTGTGCGCGCGCGCACACGCGTGCACGCTCAGCTTATGTAGAACTCTTGTGAGGTCAATTATTTTCTCTTTGGTATATCTCTTTTCCAAAACTAATCCTTATCATTTATTATTTTATTATATTGCCAGATCAAATAAACATGTAATATTATAAAATGGCCCACCAAATGTGAAATTGCCAGAGAACAGAATTATGTATTTGTAGACATTGGAAAATCTTTATATGACTTTCATAGAAGCTGAAACAATGCAGTTAATTTCATGACAAATATAGTGCCATGCACATTTCTGAGTTCCTGGGTCTTTGAAAAACAAAGAAAAACTTATATCCATTGGCAAGTTTTGAAACTGACTAGAAAATTCTTAAAGTGATTATTATATATAAGCAGATGTGTTTTGATTTTACCAGAAGTACATCATTCTTAGTGAACTGCTTTTAGAACTCAAAATAGTCTTGTGTTCTATAAACCACTGAAATATAGGTTTTTATCTTAAAGCACAAAAGATCACAACTGAAATTGGAATATTTTCAAGAGTTGACCACAAGGTATGCTTGCATGAAGGTTATCATTTTTAGCTAAAAAATAATAAAATATAAATAAATGTTTCTTCTACATTTCCAAGAGTCTTGAGTTTAAATACTGTCTGAAACAGTATTAGAATTTACTCTCCAGTATCTAAAAAAGCATCCTCTAGACTCTGATAATCTCAAGAAACACCACTGTGTGCTCACATGCGGAATTGCTTTGCTACTGGCATTCTAAGAACATTGTTACAGGAATTTGAAAAAAGAACATTTTGAGGTTTACATTCTAATTCCTAAATAATTTGGTAAATTTTCCAATCTTTCCATTCGTGAGAAAAAGGTGATAAATATAATCAGGTGAAGAAAACATAATCTATACTAAGGTTTTATAAATTGATTTAATCATTTATTAGTTAAAAATTATGTGAACATTTGCTATGAACTAAATGACACTTGAATGATTTGTTGGAAATATATTACTTTTGGAAAATAACTCATTAAGGGCTAGGGATTTAGTAGTGGAGCACTTGGCTAGCATGTGGCCCTGGATTCAATCCTCTGTAACTAACACACACACACACACACACACACACACACACACACACACATACACACACACATACACACACACACACAGACACACAACCTCACTGAAACAATAAATCATAGCTTCATTTATTTTACAGTTACTTAGAGTCAAAAACTTCGTACCAGAGGGTGTGTTTCTGAAGAGCAGGGCTGGAATACTACCACCTGCATACCAAATACTTCATGCAAAACCCCGGGCTTAAAATGAATGTAAGTGAATAGGAGCTAACATTTATTAAGTGCCTACTGTAAGCTAAATATTGTGATGACTATTGCATTGGTTACTCTTTGCCGCAAAACTTACTGGTTTAAAAATGACAAAAGTTCAAGCCGATGGATAAGCTAAATACCATGAGTTGATCATTGTGTAATGTATACATGAATAAAAACATCACATTATACCTCATAAATATGTACAAATATTATGTGTCAGCCTAAAACTAAAAAGCAAAACAACAATAACGTATTATTTCCCTACAATTCTTTGGATTGGGTGGGTGGTTTTCTGCTCTGGACTGGCCTCACAGGGGCTGTATGGTGGCAACACAACCGAAATGATTAAAATGCTGGGACATCTAGGACTTCTCTCCATTGATCCTCTTTTTCATGTGGGCTCTCTTCATCTAGGAGATTAATTCAGCCTCTTCACAGAGACTCCTCTGTTTACATCACATTTGCTAATAACATTTGCCAAAGCAAAACACAAGTTGTCACCTGTTGTGTTCCTTCAAGAAGATATGCAGAACCCCTAACCTTATTGAAAGAAGGCTTAGCCCAGCCTAATTATCCTGAGCAAGAGACAACAATCTCTGAAACATTCCAATAGCCTTCCTCTTTGTGTGTGTGTGTGTGTGTGTGTGTGTGTGTGTTATCCTATTTAAAAAATCTGAGGAAGAGCAAACCAAACCAAACACAAAAATAGACTTCTCTCATGCTCTTGTTACACTAAAGAAATAGAATTATAGAACCACAATGTCTTAAATTTTCTTAAACCTCACAAATCTGATTTCGCCCCTCTGTCCTTGCAGCTAGCTTTCTCACTTTGCAAAAATTCATAGTGTGCAGTAAAGATCAGATACAGTGGTATATACAGTATTTATTTATGACTACAATGCTAGCTCTATATGTTAAAAATTAACTATTGTTTTTACAATAAAACTTTACGATATTGTAAAAGAAGTACTTTCAACTGGACTGACATTTGTTGCTTGACTGTTTCAGGGATTTTAAATACAATGATTTTCTTTCTTTTTTTTTTTTTGGTACTGGGGATTGAACCCAGGGGCATTCTTCCACTGAGCTACACCCCCAGCCCTATTTTTTATTCTTTATTTTGAAACAGGGTCTCACTAAGTTGCAGAGGGCCTCACTAAGTAGTTGAGGTTGTCCACAAACCTGCGATCCTCCTGTCTTAGCCTCACAAGTACTGGGATTACAAACGTACACCACCACGCCCTGCTAACCACAATGATTTAAAATAAATATTTTTAAAAGTAAATATTCTTTATACCAAAAAATGGTATTATTTGTTTATAAAATAACTGCTTTTTCTACATATTATGGAATTTTAGAAGTTTGCTTGGTTTTGCATTTTTTGGTCTAATTATATATTTTTCTCCACTGGGTAGTGAACATATTTTCCACAATATAAAAGAGGTGCATAAATGCAAGTTTCCATTGCTTTTTTACTCCTGGCTTCCCAGATTTTTTTTAGCAATAACTACAATTTCCAATTTTCTTGTGTATCCATTGAAAGATATTTTATGCAAATATAAGAAGCATTAAAATGATTTAAAGTGGATAGTCTGTCATGCCAAGGAAAGAAAATATATTTTAATAGCATATAGATTTCCATAATTACATTTTATCTTCCAAACATTCATTTTAAGTATTCACTTTATTAGAAATGATTTGCATGATGTATTTCTTAATCTTAGTTTTTGTGGATATTATTGAAATTTTTAGGATAATTACCATAAAAATTAAATATATTCTAAAATATTTCAGTATGTTTTATATTTTTAATTCTTTCTGAATTCCTTCTATAATTTTATGAGGTAGTTCCAGGTCAGTTTTTGTTTTTATTTATTTATTTACCTTAAGAGTAAAGATACAATGATAACTTTAACTGTCCTATTGATTTTACATGCATCATAACTTTTATTCATCCAATACTGACTGATTCTCAGAAACATCATTAATTGTTATGTGCTCTATTTTTAGAAAATAATTAATTTCAATAATTCTGCCATTTCAAATCCAGGACTTAAACTCACCATTTAAAGAATTTTCAAAGTTGGTACATAATTTTTTTCTTTTTCAATATCTTTTGCTTCATTTAACCCACAGTGAAAAAATGAAATGAACTGTAGTCTTTAAAGAAACACCAGTCTAGCACTAAAAAAAATTGCATATCTTTGTTAATACAGAAATTATTTCATGAACTTAAATATTAAAAGGCTTTTGCACAAATATTCTAAAAACAGAAATTGCCTTTAAAATATAAGTTTTTAGGCCAGGTGAAGAAGTTATAAAATAAAAAAAATGAAGTAAAAAGGACAATTATTAGATATTATTAAAATTAATTTGTATCTATTAGTTTCTTTTAATTCTTTTATTGATGCATTATAGTCTCACATCATAGTGTAGTTTATAGTGATAGTGACATATATGTACACAGCACTTGGTTAGTTTTTCCCTGGCTCACTCCCCACTCCCCTTCCCCTTCCTCATTCATGATATTGAGATTTGTATTGGTATTCTCACCTATGTACATAATGTCAATAAAAGTGTTTCCTTCATTAATTCTCCCTCACCCTTCACCCTCCCCTATACCACCTCCTTCGTAGCACTGGAGTTTTTCCTCCATTATCTAAAGCCCCTCTGGTATCCTGATTGCTCCCTAGCTTCCGCATATAAGAGAAAACATATGACCCCACACCTCTTGTGACTGGCTAATCTCACTTAACATAATGTTCTCCAGGTCCATCCATTTTCCTGCAAATGACATAGTTTTGTTCTTCTCTATTGCTTAGTAGAATTCCATTGTGTTTATATCCCATAAATTTGTAATCCATTAATCTGTAGATGAACACCTCAGTTGGCTCCATAATTTGGCTATTATGAATTGTGCTGCTATAAACATGTACATGCATGTATTATACCCAGTAGTGGTACAGCTAGATCATGTGGTGGATTCATTCCTAGTTTTCTGAGGAATCTCCACACTGACCTCCATACCTGCTACAGTAATTTGCAGTCTTACCAACAGTGTAGGAGAGTTCCTATTTCCCCACATCCTTGCCAGCATTTGTTGTTTGACTTCTTGATTGCCATTCTAATTGGAGTTAGATGGAATATCAGAATAGTTTTGATTTGCATCTCCCTGATTGCTAATTATGTTGAACATTTTTCATATATTTATTGGCCTTTTGTATTTCTTCTTTTGTGAAGTGTCCATTTAGTTCAATTGCCCATTTCTTGATTGTTTTAGTGTTAAGTCCTTTAAATACTTTGTATATTCTAGATATTAGTCCTCTCTCAGAATATCTTACAAAGATTTTCTCCCATTCTATAGGATCTCTCTTTAGACCCTTAGTGGTTTCCTTTAGTGAACAGAAACTTTTTAGTTTAATTCTATCCCATTCATTAATTCTTGTTTTAATTTCCTGAGCTTTGGGATATTATTGAGGAAGTTTCTACCTGGGACTATTATGTGGAATGTTGGACCTATACCCTCCACTAGCAATTTAAAAGTCTCTGGTCTAATTTTAAGGTCTTTTATACATCTTGAGTTGGTTTACTTTTGTGAAGGGTTAGAGTAGGGATTTAGTTCCATTTTTCTACAAATGAATGACCAATTTTCCCAACACCATCTGTTGTAAAGTCTGTCCTTTCTCCAGTGTATCATTTTGGCACCTTTGTCAAAAGCAATTGGCTGTAAATTTGTGAATTTGTTTCTGTATTTCCTATTATGTTTTATTGTTCAATGTGTCTGTTTTTGTGCCAATACCATGCTGTTTCCATTACTATACCTCTGTAGTATAATTTGAAGGCAAGTATTTTGATACCTCCTGCATGGTTCTTATTGCTGAGATTTGCTTTAGCTATTCTGAGTCTTTTGTTTTTCATATGAAATTTAGGACTGACTTTTCTAGCTCCTCGAAGAATGACATTGGTATTTTAATAGGGATTGCATTGAATCTACCAAAAGATCACTTTTGGTAGAATGTTCACTTTGACAATATTTATTCTGCCTATCCAATATGATTTTAAATTACTGAAACTCTAGCTGATATGCACATCCTATATTTATTTATTTATTTTTTATGTTTTTATTGGTGCATTGTAGTCCCACATCACAATGAATATCAGTTTGGTGTTAACATACATGCACACAGCTCTTGGTGTCCCTCCCCCCCGCCTCCCCCCCACATGTAGCACTGAGAATGATGTTGGTATAATCTCATATATACACATTGTTTATGACAGTAATTCCATGGATTCACTACTTTCTTACCCTTCCCCTTCCCTTGTACCCCTTCCCTTGCACCACTGAGGGTTCTCC
>PVJS01035376.1:0-21049 GCA_004027185.1 Glis glis | reverse complement strand
GCCTCAGCTCTCTCTCTCTCTCTCTCTCTCTCTCTCTCTCTCTCTCTCTCTACCTAGTGAGGCCCTCCACAACTTCGTGAGACCCGGTTTCAAAATAAAGTATAAAAAATAGGGTCGGGGGTGTAGCGCAGAGGTAGACCGCCCCTGGGTTCAATCCCCGGTACCGCAAAAAAAAAAAATTCAGAGGATTAAAAATACACGTATTTGTCGTAAAAACATGGATATATACTATGTAGAATTTTTTAAATATATAACATGTCTCCTATATGTCTATAATGTTTATCAACACCATGAAAATTTCTCAGTAGTCAGAATGAAAACCAATGGTTCAATGGGAACATTATGTAACAACAACATAGAAAAATAAATTAAGCTATGATTTTACTAGGTTTTCCATATAAAACACTATACTATGTTCTGAAAAACTCTTGATGCAAGCAAGTCTGTAGACAGTAGAAAAATAAGAAGCATATATTTGTCCAAAGAGGAGAAATTACTATCTTAAAATGAAAGCTTAATCCTAGGCAGAAAACCAGGCTCCTTGGAGGAATTTAAACATAATTCAGAGAAAAATTTCTGAAGTATAGAGAAGCAAGTCCAGGAGAAACCGCTCCTAAATGAAATACTGAATACTAGCTGAATAAAAGAGATAGTCTTATAGCTTTCAATAATGTCCAAATTTGGTGACCAGCTCCTCGTGAACTATAGCAAAGTAAAGCACTATTCAGCAGACTGCATACACGAGTATAAATAAGGTTCGGTCAAAACTCCATCTGATATAGTCATAATAGACTGACCCAAGGATCTTTGGCTCTTACCAATACTACTATGAGGTGTCTGGACCAGCCCTGGGCCATCTTTGCTTCCAAAGACCTATAGCAGCCAAAATTTAGGAAGATCTTTTAAGAAAATTTGAGGGAATTCAAACTTAAGCAAGGCTGAAGATATGGGACAGCCTATATTAAGAGATTCAAAACATAACAAAATGCTATTCATTAAAATCTTAACTTGTATGTGGTTCAAATAAAAATAGTTTTAAAGTTGATATGTAGGACACTTAAGAAAATTTAAATATGAACTATATATTATATAATATTATATCATGGTTAATTTAATTTTTATTTTATTAAATGTCTTAAATGTAGGACAAAGATGGTTATACAGAAGAATGCTTTATTCTTACAGATCAAGTATTTGAGGGTGACATCGTGATAGCCTCAACTTAATTTCAAATGGTTCAATGACAATAAAAAATATATATTCAGAGAGAAGCGCCAGGCGTGGTGGCGCACGCTTGTAATCCCAGTACTTGGGAGGCTGAGACCGGAGAATCTGGGTTCGCGGCCAGCCTCAGCTACTTAGTGAGGCCCTCCGCAACTTCGTGAGACCCGGTTTCAAAATAAAGGATAAAAAATAGGGCCGGGGGTATAGCTCGGAGGTAGAACGCCCCTGGGTTCCATCCCTGGTACCTCAAAAAAAAAAAAACATATATTCATAGAGAGATATAAAGTATATAAAGCTGGGCATGGTGGCACATGCTTGTAATCCCAGTACTTGGGAGGCTAAAACCGGAGAATCCGGGTTCGCGGCTAGCCTCAGCTACTTAGTGAGGCCCTCCACAACTTAGTGAGACCTGTTTCAAAATAAAGAATAAAAAAATAGGGCTGGGGGTGTAACTCGGAGGTAGAAAGCCCCTGGGTTCAATCCCCAGTACCACAAAAAAAAAAACAAATATAAAACAAAAATAGTTGAATCTAAGCAGAGGATATTTGGGTATTCATTTTCTAAAGTTTAACTTTTCTGCTTTTATGAAACTTCTCTTAATAAAAAAAAATTGAGGAAAGAGGTAATTAAAAAGCAGCAGTTGAAGAGTTAAAAACAGTAAGACTGTAAGAATAAGGAAGCCAAGGAATAAGTATTAAAGGGTAGGTACGCAAAAGCATGAAATGTAAAAAGCAACCTTCAGCACACCAAAAAGAAAAAAGAACCTCATTTATATAACCAGAAATATGGGGCTGGGGATGTAGTTCCATGGTAGAGTGCTTGATTAGCATGGGTGGGGCCCTGTGTTCAATCGCCAGCACCACCAGGTCAGAGACTGTAAAAGCAAGGTCAAATAAGAGAGAACGGAAAAGAGATCATCAGATTTGACCACTGATGACATTTTCCAAAAACATCACTAGGGGAGCAAGCACTTTGCTCAAATCTCTATTAAGGACCTTACCATACTCTATTTTATTATAATTACTTAGAATTGATTCATGCCCCTTATCCGCTCCCCAAATGAGGAAGGGGGGTATCTTACTCATTTCTGTATATTCTATAAGAGCTAACAAAGTACCTCATAAGTAATAGAAACAAAAATCTGTTGGATTGAAATAATTTAGTCTTGATCAACCTAAAAAATATTTCTGTGATAATAAGAAAATCTGAAGAATTTCCTTTTAAAAATATATACTCCAAGCTGGGCATGGTGGCGCACACCTATAATCCCAGGACTTAGAAGGCTGAGACAGGAAAGTCACACGTTCAAGGCCAGCCTAAGCAATTTAGTGAGACTCAGCAACCTAGCAAAACCCTATTTCAAAACAAAAAACAAAAAGGGCTGGGGGTGTAGCTCGGAGGCAGAATCCCCTGGGTTCAATCCCCAGTACCACACACACACACTCCAGCAGGGTATGGTGGCAAGTGCCTATAGTCCCAACTACTAGGGAAGATGAGGCAGGATGATTACTTGAATGAGTTCTAGACCAGGCTAGGCAACATAGCCAGACACCATCATTAAGAAAAAAACCTCCTAAAACAAAATATATTCTAGCCAGCGTGGTGGTGCCCGCTTGTAATTCCTGTACTTGGGAGACTGAGACAGGAGGATCGCAGGTTCAAGACCAGAATCATAGTGAGACTCTCATCAACCTAGCGAGACCCTGTTTCGAAATTAAAAAAAAAAAAAAATAGGGCTAGGAGTGTACCTTGGAAGTAGAATGCTCCTGGGTTCAATCCCCAGCACATAAATAAATAAATAAATAAATAAATAAATAAATAAATAAATATTCTGAAAAATAAAATCAAAATGACAGTGATAATCTTACACCAATATTTTTATTTAAAAAGTAATCAAACTTAAAAATTCACCACAAAGTACCTATTTCCTTCAGGGGGAAAAGAGAAAAATACATTTTGTCATTTTCAAATCTAACACTATCAGATCAGCTAGAACTAAGATTGGACAGTACTAAATCAACAACCTGCTCTTTTCAATTTTTTTGGTGTCCCCCCCCCGCTCCAGGGGTGCTGGGGATCAAATCCAGGGCCTTCTGCATGCTAAGCACAGGCTCTACCAATGACTTGCTCAGCCCCCACTTCATTTTTAGATTTTAGTCTCCATGAAATTACCTCGCATCCTATGTATCAATGAAAAACAAATACCTAAAAGAGAATTAGTGGCCGGGTGTGGTGGTGCACGCTTGTAATCCCAGTAACTGGGAGGCAGAGACCGGAGGATCCGGGTTCTCCGCCAGCCTCAGCTACTTAGTGAGGCCCTCCGCAACTTCATGAGACCAGGTTTCAAAATAAAGTATAAAAAATAGGGCCGGGGGTGTAGCTCGGAGGTAAAACACCCCTGGGTTCAATCCCTGGTACCGCAAAAAAAAAAAAAGAGAGAATTAGTAGCCAAGATATCAAGATCAACACTTTTAAATTTTAAATATATGTTAATTTTTCACCACTGAAGGTTCTGCCAAACCCAGACAACTGAGGCATCTTCTTTTGAAAACATGTAATTTTTGCATGTTTTTTCCAGTTGATCTAACTATTGTGACAGAGTTTCTTTCCTAATATAGTAAGTATCCTTTTCAGAATCCAAACCATCTGAACTTTTACAATCCACAATCTCTAAAATATACTAGAAAGAAAAAAGAGAAGCTGGGTGTGGTGGCACACACCTGTAATCCCAGTACTTGGGAGGCTGAGACAGGAGGATCACAGGTTCCAGGACAGCCTCAGCAAGTAGTGAGACTCTCATCAACCTAGCAAGACCCAAGACCCTGTTTCAAAATAAAAATAAAATAGGGCTGAGGGTATAGCTCTGAGGTAGAATGCTCCTGGTACCACACGTACACACACAAAAAAAAACTAAACTCCTTTAGAAAATTTTACTTAAAACTTTAATCAACATGGCCCATAAATCATCAAATCAAAAAAAATGTCAGCTATTGAGATGTATGTTGTATAAATTATACTGCATTATATATATATATGTATATATTATACATATATATATATTTTTTTTTTTTTTTTGCGGTACTGGGGATTGAACCCAGGAGCATTCTACTTCCGAGCTACACTCCGAGACCTATTTTTTATTCTTTATTTTTTAAACAGGGTCTCACTAAGTTGCAGAGGTCCTCACTAAGTAGCTGAGCTGGCTGCAAACCTGCAATCCTCCTGTCTCAGCCTCCCAAGTACTGGGATTACAAGCATGCACCACCACGCCTGGCTATAATATTTTTAAAGGTAAATTATAAAGCCATTTACTTATTTCTGTATTATAAAGTGTATCATGTGCATTATGAAGTATATCATATATACACTAAAATATTAACATTGAAGAGAATTGTATTTCTTTCTTTAAGCTTATCTATGCTTTCTGATTTTTCTATAATGATAATTAACTACTTGTATAATAATCATTTTCTTTCAAAAATTTCTATATAAGTTGACCTAAATTTATCTGTATAAAAATTCAGGTAAACCTAACCTTGTCAAGTGATGTTTCACAGGAATGTCAATCCAAAGACCAAATTCTAATTACTGTAAAACAAGAAGTTAGGAAAAAATAAAGCTGCTTCCCATCTTAGAGCAAAGGTAAATACCAGCAATAATGAATCAATCAACTCATAACTTATGGTAGAAAACACTATTCATTTACTGAGAAATTAACCTGAAAACAAAAATTAGCACTATCCAATACAACACATATATAGTAAGAGTTACAGTTATATGGTACTTACTACATCTGAGAAACCAGTCTGAGAGCCTCAAATATTAACTTTTAATCCCAACACCATGTTATGAAGTGAGTACTGTTACCATCCCCACTGTATAGACAAGAACGCTGAAAGCAGAGAGGATAAGGAACTTGCTGTAAATCACAAAGCTGGTGAAGTGGCAGATCCAGTGTTCACAGAGCAGTGGTGTGGCTCCAAAGACCGTGCTTTAATCACAACAGCAACTGCATTCATGTCTTCACATCCCTTTTCTGAGAAAAGGGAACTGTGTGTGTTCAGGCTCAAAGGTAAGAGAACATAATACATATGAAGTTCAGTAAGGCTGGTTTAGAGCAGGGAAAAGTAAGTTAATGCTGAAGAAGAAACAAACAGGGCTAGATGGAGCAGAACAGGTAAGCTATGTTAAGGAAACTGGACTTCATCCCAAGAAGCAGAAGTAAGAACTTAATCTGTGTTTTTGTGAATAATACTGAAGTGTGAAGACATCACAGGAAGATTAGTTAAAAGACCTTAAAAGTAATTTAAGTGCACAATCACTATAGTCTAAATTGGGATGGTGGCAGAGGGGAAAAAAGAGTGGATGGATCTGAAAGATTAGGAAACATTGTCAAAAGAACATGTAGTAAAGAAACAAGAGAAAGAAAAGCAAGAATGATTCCCAGTTTCCAGCTTGCACGAGGGGTGACAGTGAGACCATTCACTGAGTTACAAAGCATAGACTGGGGAAGTTTTAGATAAGGTGAACTGAGGGGGCTATCTTAGAAAGGAGATGTGGAATCCAGGCACAGAGATGCACTCCTGTAATCCCAATACTTGGGAAGCTGAGACAGGAGGATCACAGATTCGAGGTCAGCCTCAGCAACTTAGTGAGACCCTCAGCAACTTAATGAGATCTTGTTTCAAAATAAAAAATAAAAAGGGCCAGTGGGGTAGTTTAGAGGTAGAATGCTCCTGGGTTTAATCTTCAGTGAAGAAGGGAGGAAGGAATGGAGGGAAGGAGGAGAAAGAAAATGGGGACTAGAGATAGAGATGTGAAAGTGAAGTCATGAAAATAGGAGGGAGGACAGAACCCTGAAGAACATCACTTAAGAAAAATGATCCCATAGTATGTAAAATGTATGCTACATTATTTGGTATTTAACACTACTGCGTGGTTTTTAGTCATTTTATTTTACTCTTGTCTTTCCAACTAAACACTAAGTTCACTGAAAACAGTGATGCCTCTTATAACCATATTATCTCCATAGCTTTTAGCATATTAGTGGTTATTTTCAGGCTACTTCCCCTACTGAGACATGGGGAAGGGATAAAGAAAGAGACTTGATTTTAGGAAAATCTTTTACTTAGGATTCCTTTGGTCTTCCATTTTTTCCTCAGGATTTTGTTCCCTTCTTTGCTGCTAGATGGACTGTACTCATTAACTCAGCAGACAAAGATGAGCTTGAGGACTAGTAATTTGGGAGTTACACAATGGTTCTGTGATCTATTCTTTCATACCCAACTCCCCATAAGCAAATGAGGAGAATTACTTCATGTAAGAGAAAAATGAAGGAGAGGGGTTCTTCTTCAAAATAAAAGATAAAATTTGTTGTATTGCATTTCACTACTACAGTACACTACTAGTGAAATGCAATACTGTCAATCATAAAGTACTCATTATAATGTCAGTCACAAAGTATTCATTGTTTTTCACTCTCAGTCTTCACACTGACTGATCTCCTTAATCTCTCTTCTCCCTTATTCTTCCAATCCATCAGACTAGGTCAAGATTTCCAGATATTCTGTGAACACCCAAGCCTAAGGGCAAACCTCTCTTCTCTGCATTCACCAAGCACAGCTCTGCACTAAACAAAAGTTTCTATGGTAACTTTTCCACAGTGTATAATATAAACAGCTTGCACAACTGATGAGTTACTTATACCTTACTATCAGTTTTTACATCTGTAAATTGGGAATAATAATACTTATATTGCACAATTATTTTCAAGATTAATGAGGTCACATAAGTAATGTACATAGCAGTGTCCCGACATGTACCTATTATAGGCTCAATTAATGTCAGTTCCTGTATCAAAATTGTAAACTCTTTTTTAGAGACATGGAAGATGACTAACTTTATTGGCTATCTGCCTTTTCTAGTAAGATGGAAGTTTACAGTAAGAGTCTGGAATTAAGCCAGCATGGTGGCGCATGCTCATAATCCCAAACTTGGGAGGCTGACACAGAATTGCAGGTTTGAGGACAGCCTCAGCAAGTAGTGAGACTTTCACAAACCTAGTGAGACTCTGTTTCAACAACAAATATAAAGTAGGGCTGGGGGTGTAGCTCGGGGGTAAAATGCCCCTGGGCTCAATCCCCAATACCACAAAAAAAAGAGTCTGGAATTAAGTTTTTCATTCAATAAATAGGTATGTGTACTACAGTGCATATTGGATGTGACATAGCAATAATATACTGAAGTATATACAGTCTTTGCCCTTTAGAAGTTCACATGAGAACAGATAAACTAAGTAATGTGTACCTTACTAAAAGTAAACTATCACGTATAAAAATTATTTAGTTCTTGCTTCGGAAACATATATACTAAAATAGGAACAATAATGAGAAGATTATTGACCCTGCCCAAGGATGACATACAAGATTCATGAAGCGTTCCATATTTTAAAAAAATAAAAATTATCTAAGTCCTATCATTTAAAATGCTTTTATAAACATCCATTTAATTCTATCTTCTAATAGAAGTTAAGATGAAGGGAAGGAACAGAGGGGAGGATGAAGTCCTCCTATAATCTGATATGAGCATTTTTTTTTATATCCTACTGAATAATCTGTTGAGACTATCATACTTCATGAAGAGAAACTAAATGGTTTCCTGCTAAAATCAGGAACAAGGCAAGGAGGCCTGCTGACACCACTCATAATCAACAGCATACTGGAAGTCCTGGCTATTTGAGTAAGGCAAGAAAATAAAATAAAGACATGTGGGTTAGGTAGGAAGAAATAAAACTTTGTTTGCACATACTGTGATTGCCTATGGAAAAAAATCCCAAAGAATCAACAAAGAAAGTCCTGGAAGTAATAAGCAATTCTGGAAAGACTGCAGGATACAAGGTTAATATAAAAAAGTCAATTGCTTTATTATAAACTGGTAATGAAAAATTGAAATTGGGAATTTAAAACACAATACCATTTACATTATACACGCACAAAAAAACATAACCATAACTCTAACAAAATATGTATAGGATATATATGTGAGGAAAACTACAAAACTCTAATGAGAGAAATCAAAAAAGAGCTAAATGGAGAGATAGTCCATGTGTATTGCTAAGAAACTTCAATGTCACATTTTCCTGACTTGTTCTACAGATTAAACACAATTCCAATTCAAATCCCAGCCAGTTTTTTTTTGTGTGTGTATGTGTGTGGACATTGACAAAATGAGTCTAAAGTTGATCTGGAACAGGAAAAGACCTAGAATAACCAAAGCAATATTGAAGAAGAACAAAGTTGTAAAATTGACATTACCCTATTTAAAATACTCACTGTAGGGGTACAGATAAATCAGTGAAATAGGGAGCACAAAAGTAGACTCACATAAATATAACTGGTCACCAACAAAGGAACAAAGGACAGTCTTTTTCAACAAATAGTGCTGGAACAACTGGACATACATATGCAAAAAATTAATTTAGAGGCCAAGGGTGTAGCTCAGTGGTAGAGCACTTGCCTACCATGCTGGAGACTCTGGGTTTAATCCCCAGCACTTCAAAAAAAAAATAAAAAGCAAATGTAGGCACAGCCTTTATACTGAAGAGCCAAAATAAAGCCATGACAGGCTTTAGTTAAAGCTTTAAGTAGAATAGGCTTAAGTACCTGTTTTCTAGAAGCTAAGTTTCTATAGCATATTGTCCCCACACCCTGTAGAAACCATTAAGTATGCTAACCTGATCTTGTCCCTAGCAACCCCTAGAAACAGCCAATCGGTGTCAAACACACCTGGGTTTAGGAATCCAGATAATTTGGGCTGGGCGAGGCTACTCTGACCAGAGTCAGCAGGCCCCCGCCCATCCTGACAGAGATACTGCGGGCCCACTAACCGGCTAAGAGGTCACCATACAAGGTTAAGGCTTCCCTAAAGATGACCCCTACCTAAGGCGCGAAAGTTAAACCAACCAGGGAACGCCAACAAGCTTGTGTTTTAAACTACCCTATCAATGTAAAGGTGGGGTGGGCTGCCTCCTTGGGGGATAAAAGCTTTGTTCTCAGATAGCAAGGGGCTTCTCCCTGTGACCACTGCGTTGGTGCACGGTAGGAACCCAAGCTCTCTCTCTCTCTCTCTCCCTGGCTCTCTCTCTCTCTCTCTCCCTGTCTCTCTCTCTCTCTCGCTCTCTCTCTCTCTCTCCTCTCTGTCTCTCTCTCTCTACTTAGTGAGGCCCTCCGCAACGTCGTGAGACCCGGTCTCAAAATAAAGTATAAAAAATAGGGCCGGGGGCGCAGCGCGGAGGTAGAACGACCCTGCGTTCAATCCCTGGTACCGCAAAAAAATAATAATAATAATAATACAAAGACAATATAATAATAAGATATAATTTTTTTAACTTAAGAAGCTGGACTTGAGCCGGGCGTGGTGGCGCACACTTGTAATCCCAGTACTTTGGGAGGCGGAGACCAGAGGATCCGGGTTCGTGGCCAGCCTCAGCTCTCTCTCTCTCCCTGTATGTCTGTCTGTCTGTCTGTCTGTCTCTCTCTCTCTCTCTCTCTCTACTTAGTGAGACCCGGTTTCAAAATAAAGTATAAAAAAAAATAGGGCCGGGGGTGTAGCATGGAGGAAGAACGCCCCTGGGTTCAATCCCCAGTACTGCAAAAAAAAAAAAAAGAAGCTGGATTTGACTAAAACAAAAAACGTTTCCTTTGTGAAAAACTTTTTTTTGTTGTTGTTCTGGGGATTGAACCCAGGGGCATTCTACCTCAGAGATACACCCCAGCCCTATTTTTTTTTTAAACAGGGTCTTGCTAGGTTGATGAGAGTCTCACTATTTGCTGAGGTTGTCTTTAAACCTGTGATCCTCTTGTCTCAGTCTCCCAAGTACTGGGATTACAAGCATGCACCACCACACCCAGCTCCTATTTTATTTTTATTTTGAAACAGGGTCTCACTAAGTTGCTGAGGCTGGTCTCGAACCTGCAATCCTTCTGCCTCAGCCTCCCATGTACTGGGATTACAGGTGTGCATACCACACCTGGCTTAAAAAACACTTTATTTATTTATTTATTTATTTATTTATTGGCAGTACTGGAGATTGAACCCAGGGGCATTCTACCACTGAGCTACACCCCCAGCCCTATTTTTTTTATTCCTTATTTTGAAACAGGGTTTCACTAAGTTGTGGAGGGCTTCACTAAGTAGTTGAGGCTGGCCGCGAATCTGGATCCTCCGGTCTCAGCCTCCCAAGTACTAGGATTACAAGCGTACACCTGGCAAAATACACTTTAAAAAAATAAAAAGACAAGCCACAGTCTGTGAAAAAATATTTGTAAAACAAGTATCTGACAAAGGAATGATATTCAAAATATACAAAAAAACTCTCAAAACAACAATAACAGACAACCCAACTAAAAAATGAGCAAAGGAGCTGAACACACACCTCACCAAAAAAGATATGCAGATGGGAAACAAGCATTTGAAAAGATGTTCCTACTGTCTTTAGAGGGTCACAAATAAAACCAACAGTGTGGTCTGGGAATGTAGCTCAGTGGTAAAACACATGTTTAGCATGCATGAAGCCCTAGAGGTAGAGGGGGAGACCACTATATATTTACTAGAACAAACCCCAATTAGTTGAAAAATTTATATCCATACAAAATCTGCATATGTATGTTTATAGTAGCTTTATTGATAACTGCCAAAAATTAGAAGCAAACAAGATATCCTTTGGTAGTTGAATGGATAAAATTGGTGTGTCCAGAGAGTGGAATATTATTCAGTGCTTAAAAAAAAGATAAGCTATCAAGCCATGAAAAGACATGGAGAAACTTCAAATGCATATTACTAAGTGAAAGAAGCCAATCTGAAAAGGCTACATACTATATGATTCCAACAATATGATATTCTGGAAAAGAAAAATTTTGAAGACAGAAAAAGTGGTTGTCAGGGGTTCAGAAGGAGGGAACCAGGAATGAATAAGTGGTAGAGTACAGGGGATGTTTAGAGCAGTGAACTATTCTGTATGATATAATGGTGAACACATATCATTATACACTGTCAAAACCCATTGAACATACAGTACAATGGGTAAAACCCAATGTAAACTACAGACTTTAGTTACTAATGTAACAATACTGGCTCATCAGTTGTAACAAATGTTATCACACTAAAGCAAGATGTTAATAATACAGAAAACTAAGAAAGACAGTAGGGAGTATAAGGGAACGCTGTCCTTTCTACTGAATTTTTCTGTAAACCTGAAACTGCTCTAAATACTAAAGTCAATTAATTATTTAAATCCTTTTATAACCATCAATTTAATCCCATCTTTCTCAAAAAAACTGAGGAGGAAGCCGGGTGTGGTGGTGCACACTTGTAATCCCAGTACTTGGGAGGCTGAGACAGGAGGATCACAGGTTCCAGGACAGCCTCAGCAAGTAGCGAGACTCTCATCAACCTATTTTAAAATAAAATAGGGCTGGGGGTATAGCTCGGAGGTAGAATGCCCCTGGATTCCATCCCCAGTGCCATACACACAAAAAAAAGAAAAGAAACTAAGGAGGGATAGAGGACTGGGTGAGGAGTCTTCCTATCCCTTCATATAGATCATCTACTGAGATTCTCAACTGATAATATGCAGCTGATAAAATAGACCACAATCACATTAGCTACACAAATGCAAGCGTGCTTAATTCAACAGTGGTGAAGATAGCCAACTAGCCTGAAAATGAAGGAGAAAAAGGTTTAAAGAAATTACTTTCAATTTACTTTTGGTAAATAAAAAAAAAATGGCCACTGAAAATACTAAAGCACAAAGGGATTTAAGAGGTAAAATTGTAACTTACTTTAATAAATAACCTGAAGCTCATCTATATCCTCTAGTTAAGAAATGTAGCTTTTCTAAATAGGAGGAAGTGAAAGAAATACTGAAATTCTGATTGCAAAACAAAGTGATCTATGTTGAGCGCAAAGTAGAGATTAAAGAAATATATACTACCCAACTTCACTTAATAAGGTGTACATCCTAAACATAAGGTATAATGAATGGACACTTACTTGATAATCTAAACAAATGTAATTTCAAGAAGACATAAAAAAATTCCTCTAAGTCTCATTTAAACTCCATCTAAAATCTAGTCATATTGTTAACTTTATATAAAGGAGTTCATTATTTTAGCTACTACAGATCTTTTAAAAAAACAAGTCTACTGGGAATGGATCCACCATATGATCCAGGTATACCACCCCTGGGTATCTTTCCCAAGGGTTGAAATCAGAATATTACAGTGATATATGCATATCCATGTTTATAGCAGCATAATTCACAATAGCCAAATATGGAATCAACCTAGGTGTCCATCAACAGATCAATGGATTATGAAATTATGGGATATACACACAATGGAATTCTACTCAGCAATAAAGTAGAACAAAATTATGTCATTTGCAGGAAAATGGATGGACCTGGAGAACATTATGTTAAGTGAGATTAGACAATCACAGAAAGTAAAGGGTCATATGTAGAAGCCAGGGAATAATCAGGGTACAAGAGGAACTTTAGATAATGGAGGAGACACCCCAGTGAAGCAAGGGAGGTGGTCCAGGGGAAGGTGGGGGGGTGAGAATTAACAAAAAACAAAGGAGTCATTTCCATTGACATTATGTACATATGTAAGCATACCAATGCCAATCTCAATATCATGTATGAGGAAAGAGAGGAAGTGGGGAGGGAGGGGGGAGACTCACCAAGTGCTATTTGCAGGTATGTTACTATTACTCTGAACTACATTATGATGCAAGATTACAATGTACCAATAAAAGTATATAAAAATAAAATTAAGAAAAAAACATTCTATTCAATTATCAACTGAAGAAAGTTCATAAATGGTTGTACAAATTCACAAAAAGTAATGTCTATAGTATCTAGCACATAAATAGCAAAATGGTTCTTTCTTTTTTTTTTAAATCAAAGAAACAGCCAGGTATGGTGGTACACACCTGTAATCCCAGTACATGGAAGGCTGAAACAGGAGGATCACAGGTTCAAGATCAGTCTCAGCAACTTAGTGAGACCCTGTTTCAAAATAAAAAATAAAAAGGGCTGGAGGTGTAGCTCAAAGGTAGAACACTCCTGGGTTCAATCCCCAGTGGAAAAAAGAAGGAGGGAAGGAGGAAGGGGAGGAGAGGGGAGGAGAGGGAGTCAGTCAAAGAAGCATTATCCAGGAAAGTCAGAATTTCTGATCTCTAGTCATATAGTTATCTTAAAAAGTAACTCATTAAGAAGATCTCTATAAAAACATATTTTACAAGTATGTGGGATGTGTTTGTTTCTCTACTGAAACAAGAACTAACTTGAGAGAAGAGCATATTAACAAGTTCGGAAGAGAGAGATAATTAGCATATTGGAAGCTAACATTTCTGGCAAATGGAACCTACAGCAAGAATGTCTATCCTCCAGTCATGAGTCACGGATTAGGCTGCCTCTCTATTTATTGTGAAGCAATCTTTCAGTAAAAAGAGCAGCAGGAAAGAATACAACATATGAATAATGACTTGGACAGTTCCCAGGAAGAAATCATAGTGAAGCTAAGTCTGAGAAAATTGTATAATGTATATTATACATTACACTAATGCTCTCATTTCTTAATTACTCCTACTCTTTATTAATGACAGTGAAAGTGAAATTTAGAGTATTTAGTCCTATCTAAAGTTTTCTTTTTTAAGATTTTAATAATACTGAATAAAGTTATACAGGTATTAACTTGGTTTTAAATTTGGTGAAAGTGAATCATTTAATGCATCATTATAAATTACTTTGTGATGACATTTGTTAAAAGCTGTCATAAGCCCACCCCAGCACACACACACACTGACACCAGAAGGCAACACTCTGCTTTACCTTCTGCTGAAAAGTCTGCTACCTCCAACGCTTGAGGTCCATACACGAAGCCCTCCTGGAATCTATGAACACAGCAGAGGCAAAAGGCAGAGAAGTTTATGTAGATTTAAAGTTAAACTGCCAAAAACATAAAATGCCAAATGCCTATTACAAGTCTATATATCTGCCAAGGAAAATGGATTTTAGATTTGACAATGAGTAAATCAACAGTGTATTCCTAACATTCACAGTTCATTATATATTATGCAGCTAGTTATATGAAAAGAACAAAGTTGAGCCTTAACTAATTTACATTTTTACAAAAAATAGTGACTTACACTACTGGAAAAAACTAAAAGAGCAATAAAGTATGAATTCGTGTGTACTGACAATAACAATTCAATTTTTTTAATGTTGTGGGAGAGCCAATACGTATATAAGGAATATGAAAGAAATTAAGTAGAAAAATACAAAATGGAATTGAATGTGAAATGCCCTACAGCGAGGATACATTGTCTTGTTAGGACCAGAAATTACTGGCAATACAAGGGGAAAAAAAATTAGAAGACAACAAATACAGAGGGGGAAAGGCAGAACTGTAAAGCTATTCTAATAGCAAGATTTAATTCTGATAATAATATTAAAATGAGCAGGCTGGGTGGCTCAGTGGTAGAACACTTGACTAGCATGTGCAAGACTCTAGATCTGATCCCCTCCACCACAAAGAAAGAAAAAGAAAATAAGTAAGGTACTACATATGCTAGGCAGTATAGGAAAATTCTACCTTGTTCCAATATTATAAAATAAAATTAAGCATGAAACATGAAAGGTTTTTCAGAAAACATTCCTGTGAAATATTAAGAATTTAATGGGGCAAAATATTGAGATCTCAGATTTTATTTCATTCCTTTCTGGTGATAGGGATAAAAAAAAGTTCCTAATTACAGCTGGTCTGAAAAAAATGAACCATAAATTCTATTAGCTATTAAACTTAAAAGAGAAGGACATGTTATCTTTATGTAATATTTAGAAATCTTTAAAAATATCACCAAATATTAGGAAAGAAGGAACAAAGCATTGTCTTAAAACATGATGATATGTGAAGGAAGAAACAAAGTATAACAAAACACTGACCCTAAAGTCAGGTGACTTGAGTTCAAGTTCAAGGTAATCACTCAACTGCTTTATGACATCAAACATTTAGTCTCTCAGTATAACCAGAGTTGTTCAGTGAGAACTCCTTCTTTATCTCTCAGATTTATACTAAATATCAAATGAAGTAAGATATTTTAAAATGCTATAAATCACAGAATTCTACAGTATGCAAAAATTTATGTTCATATATTTGACTGAAATTAGCAATTTAATAAAAGTTATTAACTAAGAAACAACAGGAAAATAGTGTGTTCAGCCAAGGAATTAGGGGAGCTGTATTAGGAGGCTCAAAGAAGCAAAGCAAAAACGCTAAGCTGGCCAGCAGAGACTAGAACAGTTGTCAAGGCTAAATGGAAGCCAGAAGGGCAAAGTCCTCAAGTGATGATCATATCATATTACTAATTTAGCAATCTGACCAGAACTACCTGCCTCAGATGTTATCTTCTCTTAATTCCCAAAACAACCTTCTAAACTGTACCCTCCTCTAAGGTAGTGCTTGTGACATTCTAAGTTGAATGCTTATGACACTATGTTTGAAACATAGTAACTACTTATATATTGCATATATTTCTAAAAATCAGAGAGAAAAATCTCAGCCGAAACAACAGTAACAGCAGCAAAAGCATGATGTGCCAGGCATTGTTCTAAGAGCTCTACAGGTATTAAACCTTGTGGTCTTTACAACTCTGAATATATACTATTATTATCCTCACTTCATAGGTAAAGAAATGAGACATAGGGACTTTAAGAAACCTGCCTAAGCCAGACGTGGTGGTGCACACTTGTAATCCCAGTACTTGGAAGGCTGACAGGAGAATCACAGGTTTGAGGACAGCCTCAGCAAATAGTGAGACTCTCATCAATCTAGTGAGACCCTGTTTCAAAATAAAAATAAAATAGGGCAGGGGTGTAGCTCAGAGGTAGAATGCCCATGGGTTCAATCCCCAACACTGCAAAAAAATAAATAAATCCCTTTTCAATGAATATTGTCAAGTGGTTTTTTAAAAAATCATATGATACGCTTTTTTTTTTTTTTTTGCAGTACCGGGGATTGAACCCAGGGGCATTCTACCTCCGAGCTACACCCCTGGTCCTATTTTTTATCCTTTATTTTGAAAACGGGTCTCACGAAGTTGCGGAGGGCCTCACTAAGTAGCTGAGGCTGGCCGCGAACCCGGATCCTCCGGTCTCCGCTTCCCAAGTACTGGGATTACAAGCGTGTGCCACCACGCCCAGCCAATATGCTTTTTTTTTAAAAAGTAATTCCTATCTATGCATTTCTTACAAATGTTAATCCTCTTTAGTACTGAAACATTTAACCTTAAAAGTTTAGTCATGAGGTTTTTTTAACTCAAAAATTAAAATAACTAAAGCATTACTTTTACTCAACAACCTTAAAACAGTCATGGTATCAAAATAACAGATTCGAGCCAGGCATGGTGGAACACACCTGTAATCCCAGTACTTGAGAGGGTGAGACAGGAGATCACAGGTTCGAGGATAGTCTCAGCAATGTAGCGAGGCTCTCAGCAACCTAGTGAGACCCTGTTTCAAAACAAAAAATAAAAAGGGCTGGGGGTATACTTCAGAGGAAGAATGCCCCAGCACACACACACACACACACACACACACACACACACACACACACAAAAGATTTGATCCTCTAGATTCCTCAGCAGATTAGCTTCTCTACTGAAAGTTACCAGAATTAATTCAACCAAATCTCTCCTTTGTAAGACATCACCTGTATTACTACTTAGCTGTTGTACTAAATTGGTCTCCCTACCTCCATTCTCTATCTTTTTTGTAGCAGGCACTCCTGGCTATCTAGTATATACCCATCCTCCCTTTCTTCCTTAGGAATAGATTCTAGTTTTATTCTGGAAGGCGTGCTTTCCAACATTCCTTTGCTAGGCCTGGCCAATGAGATGGAAGTGAAAGTCATTGGATGGAATTTTCAGGAAAGCTACTTAAAAGGGGATAACTAGTCGGGCGTGGTGGCGCACACTTGTAATCCCAGTACTTGAGAGGCTGAGACTGGAGGATCCAGGTTCGCCACCAGCCTCAGCTACTTAGTGAGGCCCTCTGCAACTTAGTGAGACCCTGTTTCAAAATAAAGAATAAAAAATAGGGCTGGGGGTGTAGCTCGGAGGTAGAACGCCCCTGGGTTCAATCCCCAGTACCGCAAAAAAGGGGGGGGATGACTTAGCTGGAAGTATGCTTGTAACCTGGACATGGTGGATGGCACTCCAATAATCATTTTGGACCAGGAGGTAATGAATACTATACCAAAGAACAGTGAAGCAGATAGAAAGAACTAAGGTCTTTGATAATAGAGTCATCATACAAAACCTGGGCCTCCAGAAGTATACCTCTGTTTTGTTGAGACCACCATCTCTGTATTCTAGGTGAAACTAAAACTAATAGCCCCACCTTTATGTTTCTATCAGTGATCTTTCTAAAGTGCAAATCAAAATTGTCAAAATACTTATTTTGGCACACTGGCCCTTTCATAACATTTTTGGCCTCTGCTTATTTCTATAGCCTTACCTCCAGCCACAAAGAACCACTACTCGGCTTCTCATACCACCTTGCCTTTGCACAAAGTAAGCACATGGCTTGAAATCACCTTCCCTTGAACATTCTCCATGCACCCTTCAAGTCTCAGCTTCTCCAAAAAGCTTTTCTGTTGCATCCAACATATAAACAGGCACACACAACACAGTAATATGGCAAATATTGTTGTGGGCCTTGTTAGTCATCAACTTTGAGGTCACCTCAGTCCAGCTTGGGAGGGGCACAAACTGCCCACCCAAGTGGAGATTTCTGCACCCAGACAAATCTCCAAGGACCAAATGAGACGATAAGCAAAGACCCTGACAGCTTCCTTGCTTACCCTTTCCTTCCTAGATCCATCTGTGACTACCTTGACGTTTTTCCCTGACTCACCCCATGACTGCTTTGCTGTTTCCTGTGATTAATAATTTCTTACAATGCTTTGGTTATAACCCTCAATAAAAGTTAAGACACTGGTGGAAGGTAGGAGAGATCGATATCTCTCTCCTCCCCGGCCTTCTCAGCTGCCTTGTTGACTCAGTTGTCATTCATGTGAAAGACTTCTAATCAATCAATCAATCAATCAACATCAACACCATCCATTATAAAATATGAACAAATTTTCCTTTGTGCTTACTTTTCCTATTCAGGGACTTTAGTACTTTTCTCTATAATGTAGCTTTGGTTTTCTGGCTGCCTCTGCCACTAAAGTGAAAGTCCCTGAGGATAGAGACCATCTGTAATTTCTCAGCCTTCCATTTCCCTAGCACATGATGTACAGCACATAGAAGAATTCAACAAGCTGGGCATGGTGGCACACACCTGTAATCCTAGAATTTGGGAGACTGAGACAGGAGGACCACAGGTTCAAGACCAGTCTCAGCAACTTAGCAAAACTCTCAGCAACCTAGACAACACAATTTATATAAAGAACGATGAGTTGTTGTTTTTTTTTTTGCAGTATTGGGGGCATTCTACCTCTGAGCTACACCTCCAGCCCTATTTTTTAATTCTTTATTTTGAAACAGGGTCTCACTAAGTAGCTGTGGGTAGTCACGGACCTGTGATCCTCCTGTCTCAGCCTCCCAACTACTGGGATTACAAGCAAGCGTCATCACACACGGTTATGATGAGATCTTTGAAAGAGAAAAACCCCAAGACTATGAGTACACGGGAGAGTATCTGTTACCATCTTCAAGAGATGAGAAAGCTTAGTATGGTATTTAGAATTTTTTTAAAAAGGAAAAATAGTCAGGCGTAGTGGCACATGCTTGTAGTCCCAGTTGGGAGGCTGAGACAGGAAGATTGCAAGTTCGCGGTCAGCCTCAGCTACTTAGTGAGTCCCTCTGCAACTTAGTGAGACCCTGCTTCAGAAATAAAAAATAAAAAATAAATAGGGCTGGAGGTGTAGCTCAGAGGTAGAATGCCCCTGGGTTCAATCCCCAGTACCACAAAAAAATAAAGAAAAAAAAAACTTTCAAGATTTTTTTTTTTTTTGCACAACTGGGGATTGAAACCAGGGCCATTCTACCTCCAAGCTCACCCTCAGCTCTGTTTTTTTTTATTCTTTATCTTGAAATAGGGTCTCAATAAGTTGCGGAGGGCCTCACTAAATAGCTGAGGCTGGCCGCGAACCTGGATCCTCCGGTCTCAGCCTCCCAAGTACTGGGATCACAAGCGTGCTCCACCATGCCCAGCTCAAGATTTTAATTTTCTATTTTTTATGACCTCAAGACTATTCTTAAAGATAGAAGTAAATGTGCTTTAGTGTCTACCAATGTAGTACTATACTAGGTTCTTTATGTACATATCTTGATTAACCCTCAAAAAATCCTGTAAGATGGTTCTTGCTACCTCATTTTAAAGGTTAAGAAGCTGGCATGGTGGCGCATGCTTGTAATCCCAGTACTTGGGAGGCTGAGACAGGAGAATCACAGGTTCGCCACCAGCCTCAGCAATTTACTGAGGCTCTCCACAACTTAGTAAGACCCTGTTTCAAAATAAAAGAATAAAATAGGGCTGGGGATATAGCTCAGAGGTAGATTGCCCCTGGGTTCCATCCCCAGTACCACACACACAAATAAATAAATAAACAAACAAACAGCCGGGCGTGGTGGCGCACGCTTGTAATCCCAGTACTTTGGGAGGCAGAGACCGGAGGATCTGGGTTTGCGGCCAGCCTCAGCTCTCTCTCTCTCTCTCTCTCTCCCTCTCTCTCACTCTCTCTCTACCTAGTGAGGCCCTCCCCAACTTCATGAGACCCGGTTTCAAAATAAAGTATAAAAAATAGGGCCGAGGGGAGCGCAGAAGTAGAACGCCCCTGGGTTCAATCCGGGGTACCACAAAAAAAAAACAATAAATAAATATAAGAAACAGGTTGGGGGTGTAGCTCAGAGGTAGAATGGTCCTGGGTTCAATCCCCAGTACCACACATACACACATGAAAAAATAAATAAATAAGCAAATAAATAAATATAAAATAAAGGTTAAGAAGTATATAATCCGTTAAACAAGTAGGTTCTGAGCTCAAAAATATCTGTCTCTAACATCTATTGTCCATTACAAGTTAGTTCTTAAATTCTTAGGTATAAACATAAAATACAGGGACCAAAAGAAAGTTATCAATTACAAACTCACCAGTTGACTTAGCTTCCATCTGCCCCATCACTGTTTGCCACATTTTGATTGGGTGCAAAAAAGCCACCTTTCAAATGATAAGGGGAAAACTTGACTTTCAAGAGTATGACTGATGGAACTAAAATTTAAGCTTTCTGAAATTGATTAAAAACACAAATTAAAACCAGCAGTAAAACGACTGGACATATCTCTCTCATTATCATCTTCATTAATTTCTTTTTTTTTATTATTTAAGACTAATTATATTTTTTTATTTATTATTTTTTTATGTTTTTATTGGTGCATTGTAGTCTCACATCACAATGAGTATCAGTTTGGTGTTGACATACATGCACACAGCTCTTGGTGTCCCTCCCCCTGCATCCCCCCCCACATGTAGCACTGAGAATGATGTTGGTATAATCTCATATATACACATTGTTTATGACAGTAATTCCATAGATTCACTACTTTCTTACCCTTCCCCTGCCCTTGTTACCTTCCCTTGCACCACTGAGGGTTCTCCATTGTCATTGGAGTCCCTTTTGTGTCCCCACTACTCCCTAATTTGCGCATATTAATGAGAACATATGACCCTTCATTTTGTGTGATTGGCTAATCTCGCTT
>PVJS01035375.1:0-21049 GCA_004027185.1 Glis glis | reverse complement strand
GGGTCTCACGAAGTTGCAGAGGGCCTCACTAAGTAGAGAGAGAGAGATAGAGCTGAGGCTGGCCGCGAACCCGGATCCTCTGGTCTCCGCCTCCCAAAGTACTGGGATTACAAGCGTGCGCCACCACGCCCGGCGCCTATTTTTTATTCTTTATTTTGAAATAGGGTCTCACTAAGTTGCGGAGGGCCTCACTAATTAGCTGAGGCTGGCCATGAACCCAGATCCTCCGGTCTCAGCCTCCCAAGTACTGGGATTACAAGCATGCGCCACCACACCCGGCTGGTTTTATTTTTTATTTTGAAACAGAGTCTCACTAAGTTGCTGAGGCTGGCCTCCAACCTGCAATCCTCCTATCTCAGCCTCCCAAATACTGGGATTATAGGTGTGTGCCACCGTGACCGGCTCCTAGCCCTTTTTATTTTTTATTTTGAAACAGGATCTTGCTGAGTTGCCTAGCTGGCCTTGAACTTGTGATACTCTTGCTTTAGCTTCCCAAGCAGCCATGATCACAGGCATGTGCCACTGCACCTGACACAGCCAACTAATTTCAATCAAAGGTCACCCCCTTGTGAGATTCGGGGCAGCAGGTGCCTGGCCCTGAGCTCCAGGCCCTCTCAGAAACCATCAAGCCTGCCTGAGTGCCCCTCATGTTAATATATAAATGTGTCTAAATATGGCAAACAGTAATTCCCCCCAAAAAAGTTGTAATGGTTTAAGTTTCCAATTATGCCCCGCCTCTCCCTCCTGAGAGCTGCAGTCCGTGTTCATTAGGCAGAACACGAACTTTCCGGGAGCAGAGAGGCTGGGGTGAAGAGGGTAATGACTGAATTTCCTTCATTTCAGAGAATCACCTCCCTATCCTGGGGCGACACATCCAGGAAGGCAGGGAGTAGTTCCAGACTCATTTACGGAGCTCATTTGTCGGGCAGAGGGAGCTGCCCCCAGGGACGGGGCTCTCGGCTTTCTCTAGACTTGGAGCCGAGGCCTGGAGGAGCCTCCAGGGCCGGGTGGGCCGACGTGTCTGTCCAGAGCAGAGCATACCACCCATCTCAGGCTTCTGGCAGTGAGAATGAGGGCCCTGACCACTGCCCACAGTCCTAAGCCCCTGTTCCTATGTGCAGAGGAACTAGGGACAGGGACAGGAACAGGTGCAGCCAGGCAGCTCTTGGCGCAGAGGTTGAACCAGGAGCCCAGGTCCCTGCCGGCAGTCAGGCAGGGGCTGAAGAAACGCTGCACCCCACACCCCGGCCAGGAGGGGCCTGTGCTGGCCGTGCCCCGATCTTTCCTATGAGAGCCACCCAGGACCTTTCTTCTGTTGACAGGGCAGTGATGGTGAGGAAATCCTGTCCAGAGGGCACGTTTGCAAACCAACTTCTTGATGCCTCACCCTCTGGCAACCTGGTCCTGTTGCTGCCTCCAGAGCTCGGGAGAGGCCAGGGCTTTTGCAGGACAAAGACCCATGGGGAAGACTGAGGAGCTTCCAGATGGAGGCTCAGGATGGTGCCTCTCCCTCCCCGCACAGCTTAGGTTTGCCGGACTGTCAGGTCCTGCTGACGATGGTCCTGTAGGCCAGGCCAGCATGGGGATGCGTGGGCTGACAAAGGTCTATGAGGAGAGGGTTCTCCACTCTCAGCTCCAGAGCCCTCCCTGAGCTCAGCCTCCTTGCCTCCTGCCCCCAGTGCCAGGGCTGCTCCCGGAAGGGAGGAAGCCGGTGCTACAGCCCTGTGGGCTTGGATCAAGGGCGTCCCTGTCCTCATGAAGAGGCCATCAGGCCGTCCCGCTCAAAGCCGGGGCTGCCCACCTCATCCGTGCCTCTGCCTTGTCTGCTCTTCCATGGTGGACGCCTGCCCTCTCCCACATCCCCTGCCCACCTGCTCAAGGAGTCCCCAGAGATGGGTGGTATTTGCCTCACCCCAAATGGGTATATTTGGGGCACCATTGATGGAGACATGACTAGGGGTTGGGTGCATGTTTTGGGGTCTCTCAAGTAGTTCATACAGTAGATGTCATACCAAGGTGTAAAGATGTGCTTCATGCCAGGCGTGGTGGCGCATGCTTGTAATCTCAGTACTTGGGAGGCTGAGAGAGGAGGATAGAAGGTTCGCAGCCAACCTCGGTAACTTAGTGAGGCCCTGTTTCAAAATAAAGAACAAAATATCAGGATGGGGGTGTAGCTCAGACGTAGAATGCCCTGGGTTCAATCCCAAGTACCAGAAAAAAAAAAAAAGAGAGATGTGCTTCATGCAGCCAAAGCCCCCGCACGATTCCTGAGCTCGCTAAAATCTCCCTGAGGTTGTGGCATCGGGTCTGCTCAGGGGGTACAGAGGAAAAGCCTTGATCCTGAGGAGAGGAGGAGGTGGGTATATTGCAGGGTGGGGGGCTTCGAGGGGGGACAGCTCTGCTCAGAGGCAAGGATGGTGGGGTGTGGGCATGGGGCCCGGCGGGTACTGGCCCACGGGTGTTCTCTCTGTCCTCAGCTTCCCTGTAATGGTGGAGGTGAGAATACCAGTGACCAGGAGGTGGTGGAGGGGAGGGGGAGAGGCCAGGGCAGGACCAGGGAGTCCAGGCCACCTTGGCCATCGCCGGCTGCAGGATCAGTCCTCCAGCTGTCCCGCTGCAGGCTTGGGGGAGAGACGCAAGATCAGAGAGATGAGAGCCGCATGTGTGAAGGAGAGACCTGACCCTGGGAGCATGGGCAGGCCTGCCCGTGGTCACCCTAGCCCAGCCACAGGCCAGCTCAGGGCAGACACCAGGGGTCAGCTGAATGAAATGTCCTTTGCCTGAGGACAAATGTCCCACCAAGGGAGCTGGAGCTGGTGTCAGACCCATTCAGGGAGGAGGCAAGCAGGAGGGTCCAGGAGAGCCGGCAAGGCCCCTGTCTTGGCCACACAGGTGACCTGACCCCTGAGACTGGCTTCTGGCCAGTCTCTTCCTTGTCTGCTCCCGGCAGCCATCTCCTGCTCTCCCAGTGGCCAGAGAACAGAAGGGGGCTGGAGCCGTGACAGTACCTAGTGTGGCTCTCGACCTTCCAGCAGCTGACCAGGTGCTGGCTCCCTTGCTGGCTTTACAGGTCAGTGGTACGGAGGGCCATGCTCTGGGCTGTGGCTGGGGTCTGTGGGTGGCCAGGCCTTGGGCAGCAGGCCTGGCTGGGGTGGCACCTACACCCTGGCTTTCTCAAGCACCTCCTCCCTCCATCCACAGTGGGCAGGAGGATCTCAGGAAGGCCACCTGGGCTTGCTGCATGTGTGGCCATCCTAGGCTAAGGGTCTTGCCTGATCTTTGGAAACTCCCAATGGAGGCCCCCTGTGCCCACCCACCCACCCAAGTCCGCATGCTGGGAGAGTGGAGTGTCCTGCCAACCCAGGGTTCCGATGGCCACCCCAGGGTGAGTTGGCCTGGTCGGCCACCTGGCCTCAGGCACTTCCCTGCCGCTCCTGCCACAGAGGAGAGCGGCTTTAGTGAGGTCGGCTGAAGGGTGGCCTGTCTCATTAGCTCTGGACGGCTACATCGGCCAGGGAGGAGCCACCAGAAAGATCACGTTTGTAAAATTACTCTGTTAATTGATATAAAACAAAAAGGATGCAGATTAGTTGCATGCAATTAGCAAATTAATTCTTGGCAATTACGGACTTAATAACAGAGCAGCTTTGCGGTCATACGTTGGCCTCCGCGGCTTATTGATTGTGTTTTGCTGAGTGAGAGATTTATGGAGAAGGTCTTAGTGTTGGGACAGTGGCAGAGGCAGACCAGCTCTGCCCAGGCTTCTGTGGGTGACAGTGACTCTGCCCTACGCCTAGCTGGAGGGACCTCCTTGATGTTCCTGACCAGCTCTGCCACGCGGTTAGCCACTCACATCTGTAAGGGTGGCATGGGCTGTGGGGGAGGTGACAAGGGTCCTGGGGGAGGTAAAAAGGGTCCTGGGGGGTGACAAGGGCCCTGGGGAAGTGAAAAGGACCTGGGGGAGGTAACAAGGGCCCTGGGGGAGTGAAAAGGGCCCCAGGGGGTGACAAGGGTGGTCTCTCCCTACAGAGATGATGGCGCAGGGGTGGAGTGAGGCCACAGGACTCAGACCAGATCTCAGGGAGATTTACCTTCTGGTCTCAGACTCCCCGCTGGGATGAGACTGAAGACACCTCCTGCAAGCTGTGGGAACCTCGACCAGGTCACCAGGTGACCCAGTGGTCAAGGTTGGCCTGGTAGGCTCTCGGTGGGCAGCAGGCAAGGGCTGTGGCACAGTGCTTTCTGTCTCCACCTTGGGGCTTCTCAGAACACTGTGGGTAGGGGTGCAAATGTTTTCACCCCCATGATGAGGGCCGGAATGCTCAAGAGGGTCTGGACCGTCAGCTGGTGGAGGCCATGGGGCCACAACATCGAGGAAGCCGGCCTCACATGGGGGCCGGGGGAAGGGCTGTGGGAACAGAGTCACAGATGGGGGCTTTGACTCAGGAGGTATCAAACATGCTGGAGATAAGCCAATGACACAGAACAGGTCATACATGAGCATCCTCAAAGTCTCAGCAGGGATGTCTCTGCCCTATCACACAGCGGAGCCACTGGGGCGAGGCAGAGCGGGAGTCGCCATTGTGTTGGGCCAGGTGCTGTTTTGAGGGGTACAACAGACATTCTGGCCCCAGAAAAGCTACACCCTTCATGGCTTTGTATGATCCACCCCATCCATAATCCCAGGGACCCAGCACTGGGGCTGGGAGGACTCTGAGGCGCAGCGCGCTGCTGCCCAAGGTGCTGAGACACATCTCAGGATCTGCCTTCCTCCAGCCTGGACCCAGCCTTGCTGCCCGGAGGGAGCAGCGCTGTGGCCTCTTTCAAGGCCTTGACCACCTGGCCATTGAGCCCCCTGGCTCCTCACTGGTGTGCTCTGGGGTGATAGGTTCCACCATGATGAGTTCAAGGAACTGTGCAGAATTTCCCCCACTGTAGAGGTTGTGTGAGCCACGGTTTCATCGTATATAGTGAACTGAGAGGTACAGGGGTAGCAGGCTGAAGGCTGGGGTGCTATGGAACTCTTCTTAGCTCTGGGCTCCATGAAGGATGTAAGTGAAAACACAACAACAAAAACTAAAACCCCAGCTGCGCATGGTGGCGCACACTTGTGATCCCAGTACTCGGGAGGCTGAGACGGGCGGATCGCAGGTTCACAGCCAGCCTCAGCAGCAAGAGGCCCTCTGCAACTTAGTGAGACCCTGTTTCAAAGTAAATAATAAAACTGGACTGGGGGTGTAGCTTAGAGGTAGAATGTCCTTGGGTTCAATCCCCAGTAACACACACACACACACAAAACTAAAACCCCCAATCTTGGCCCCCACCCTCGGAGAGCTCACAATCTAGTGGGAGTGATCGCTCATATTATTCCACGAGTGTGACCCCACCTGGCATGGGAACCACCAGAGGAAGCGTGCTGCACGGGGAGGACACAGACTGCACCTGTGTCGGGAAGGTCTCCCAGAAGAGCCTGTGAATTGAGCTGCAGGTAGTTTCTGAGACGTTTCTCTGAGAGATAACTTTGTTTAGCATTAACCAAAGTCATCAGGGAGAAGGAGAGGGGAGATGGCCCAGGCACGAGAGTGTTCCCGCCCCCTCCCAGGGGAGATGGTCCAGGCACGAGAGTGTCCCCGCCCCCTCCCAGCCTTCCAGCTGCTTGGTTCTCTGCTTGTGGGACTCACCTCAATCTGGGAGGAGCCAGGCCTCTGCCTCTGGAGCAGCCTGGCTGGGATGAGCCTGTCTCACGGGAGACCACATCATTGCTGAGGGCCCTGCCTGTCATTTGCAGCCTCTGTTTATACCTCTGTGTGTTTGGAAAGGGCCACATGCTGCTCTCCCCATCTGTTTTCTCACGTCATCTTCCGTCACCTCCCAGGGTGGTAGACTGAGCAAGAACCATCATCCCAGCGGGTACTCCCAGGACTTGGGAAGCTGAGGCAGGAGGATCGCAGGTTCGCGGCCAGCCTCAGCAACTTAGGGAGGCTCTCAGCAACTTAATGAGACCCTGTTTCCAAATAAAAAAATAAAATAGGCCTAGGGATGTAGCCCAGAGGTAGAAGGCGCCTGGGTTCCATTCCCAGTACTACAAAAAAAATTAAAAAATAAAAGTGGGCTGGGGGTTGTAGCTCAGCGGTAGAATGCCTCTGGGTTCAATCCCCAGCACCATGCACACATACAGAACCATCACCCCCTATTTTACAGATGAGGAAACCAAGTCCTGGGGAGTCTTAGCGTCAGGGTGAGTGGGTTCGGTCCTGCTCAGGCCTCCTGACTTGTAAACCCCTAACCACATGGCTGCCTCCCGGTCAGGGACCAAACACGCACACTGTGTACACACACATGTGGACATGCCTGCGTGTGCATATGTCTGGGTCTCTGTGTGCACACTTGCATGTTTGTGTGAACACGAGTGTGCCTACACATCTGTGGTGCCTGTGTGTGCACACATCCATGGTGCATTGCACATGTGGGTGGGGACCAGGAGCTCTGTCATCTGGCTCTGCTGAGATGCTGAGTAGGATGTCCCTACCTGTGTTGTCATGGACAATGTCCCCTGATGCTCAGAGTATTCATGATGATGTGCGAAACCATCATGGCTGCAGAACAGGCAGCTCATCCCAGTGTCAGAGCCGTGGCCTCCACTCTTCCGCCCGAGGCTGTATCCTGATGCAAGGACACAGGTCAAGTGCACTGAGAAAGAAAGGCCAGAGCCTCCCAGAGGCGTGGCTGGCCCAGCGTGTCCTGGGGGCTCCATGTGGGCTCACAAGGGAAATGCAGGGCTGTCACCCTCCTGGTGATGTGCTGATGTGCGTAAAGGTGCCTCAAACACTGTGAGCATTGGGAAATGTCACGGCTGGCTCACATCCAGGTGGAGCAGATGCTGCCACCCCCCACCCTGCCTGACCACCTCATGGGGCCCGGCTGACACCCATAGCCCCTCTGTGTATCTGCCTGGGGCCTAGAGCAGCCCAACCTACTGCGGACTGGGGGAGTCAGGGCACAGACACTGGCTGTGCAGGTCACTGGAGGTCCCCATGGGATTTGTGGGGGGAGTATCCCTATGGGGGCAACTGACTCTGCTCCCTCCGCCTCCCTTCCCCACGGCATGACTGATTTCCTCAGGTCCCCCCCACATAGATGACTCATGCTCAAAATGTGTCTCGGGGGCCCCAAACCGAGATGCGGTTCTCGGATGTCCATTCTAAGCATGTGACATGCTGCTTCCTTCAGGGCAGGATCCAAGCCTTGGAGTCCCGGCTCTACTGCCCAGCTGCTCCCTGAGACAGAGCTGCCCGTCGGCGAGCGGGAGGGCTGGCGCTCCTGCCCGGTTCCATTCCCAGTTCTGATTCTCAAGACGCACTTTACGCCCTTGAGAACTGACGCTGCGATAGTTAGACTGTGATCAGAAAGCAATTTTCTCTCTTCAAGTACCATTACTCCAGTTTAAAGGCCCCAGCCACCCTAAACAAAACTAACTCAAAGGTGACCGTGACACCTTGCTTTGTCTGCTAAAAAAGAAAGAAGAGAAAAGAAAAAACACACTGGAAATACATGTGGAAGTTCATCTCCAAATTGCAGCTCATTAATTACATTAAATTCCTAAGTCTGTATCTCTCACAGTTACTTTTTTTTTTTTTTTTTTTTTTTTGCGGTACCGGGGATTGAACGCAGGGGCGTTCTACCTCCGTGCTACACCCCTGGCCCTATTTTTTTATGCTTTATTTTTGAAACCGGGTCTCACAAAGTTGCGGAGGGCCTCACTAGGGAGAGAGAGAGAGAGAGAGAGGGAGAGAGAGAGAGAGAGAGATCACGCGCGCGCGCATGCGCGCTGAGGTTAGCCGCGAACCCGGATCCTCCGGTCTCTGCCTCCCAAAGTACTGGGATTACAAGCGTGCACCACCATGCCCGGCTCTCACAGTTACTTTAAAAAAATAGATCTTATTTTTTTAGAGCAGTTTTAGGTTCACCAGTATTACTTTTAGAAGAATCTTTGAATGGTGGGTGGCAGGGACCTGAGCTGGTCAAAATGAGATGGTGACAAGCTGGGTGTGGTGGCCCATGCTTGTAATCCCAGTACTTGGGAGACTGAGACAGGAGGATCGCAGGTTTGAGGACAGCCTCAGCAAGTAGTGAGACTCTCAGCAACCTAGTGAGACCCTGTTTCAAAATAAAAATAAAATAGGGCTGGGGGTGTGGCTGGGAGGTAGAATGCCCCTGGATTCAAGCCCCAGTACCAAAAAAAAAAAAATGAGATGGCGAGAGTGTGTAGGGAAGCTCCCCGGCCAAGACCTGCGGTCTGCTGCCCACCAAGGAAAGTGGGGATTTGGGGCAGTGGTTCTGGAGAATGCAAACCCTCATCTCCAAGGCCCAGCTGGTGGAAGCTGGGTAGGCCCTGACTGGTCTGAGGTCTCACTGAGCAGAACCTTGTAGGGATGTCCTGGGCCCCCAAACCAAGCTGGGCCCACCCTAACTTGGGGCACCTGGCTCTCAGGTGCATCTTGGGCCTGGCAACCCTGGGGAAAGGCCACTCAGAGAGACGCGGCCTCCCCCTGACCTGCATACTGGAGGAGAAGGGCAGAGGAAGGCAGGAATTGGGGTGTCGGATACCGCACCTGCCCCTGCCAAGGTACCACACAGGCACCTGAGCTCCAGTTCCCATCCTCCTGGCTGTCCCTGAGGGGGAGCCCCTGTGCTGTGCCCAGGGCCATCAGGACGCTGCAGGTCTCTGGTCCATTCCACAGCTCTGCGGATATCTGTGAGCCAAGGTCATCATCACAGACCAGGGTCTCACCGCGCTCCTGAGCTGAGGCCCCGGGGGAGCTGCAGGGAAGGAGGACCCTGAGCCGCAGCCACACCGGACGGCCTTGCTGGGTAATCCTGCAATTAAAACCACCGTGCTGCTGCATCTCGGAAAATGGGATTTGCATAATTTGAAATTTGAGGAAAATCTCTAAATACTTTAATTTTGATAGAAACTGTTTCCACTGCTGACATGTGTCTACACCTATAATTTCAGTTGATAAATTGCTGTAATTTCTCCCCTGTTTCGTGTTCTTTCGAACATTAATTGTCAGCTGCAGCATAAGATGCTACAGAAAAGAGAGGGAGAGAAGAACACCCGGCCAGGCAGCGTGGGGTGCCATTGTGGGGGATCAAGCAGCTCGCAGACGCAAGTGGGGCCCGGAGCCCCGCAGACACAGTGCCGCCTGCCACCCCAGCCTGAGAGCTCACTGACCTAGGCCGCGGTCCATCAGAGATACAGCTGCTGCCCAACAAGCGTGGGCAGCACCCAGTCCCACCCATGCACACACACACGACACACCCTCATTCATGTTCACATGCACAAACACATTCACACGCACACACACACACACACTAACTGTACTCATCCTAACACACTTGCATGCAAACATACAGTCTCTTGCACACACTGTAACACACATGCACACACTCATAGGTCCCTTGCACACTGTAACACACTCACACACTCAGACTCTTGCACACACTGTAACACACATGCACACGCTCATAGGTCTCTTGCATACACTGTAACGCACATGCACACGCTCATAGGTCTCCTGCACGCATTGTAACACACATGCACATGCTCATAGGTCTCCTGCACACACTGTAACACACTCATGCACACACACTCTCATAGATCTCTTCCACACACTGTAACACACACAAGCACACACTCTCACACAGTCTTTTGTGAACAGTGACAACACACACACGTGCACATTCACATTCTCAGCTATCACTCTTTCTCAGCTGTGGCCCTGCTCTTAGCCCCCCTCAGCACTCACCCCAAAACCTCCTGGGGGGCCAGTGGCCTCACTCACACTCAGGGTTGAGATGCCAACAAGGATCTGTGTGGACACCTGATCTGCAGCTGGCCCCACGCCCTTGCCCTGCACTGCCACCTGGCCCCTTGGTCTGGGTCGTGGCCCTCTGCCCTCTTCTTTCTCCCCAAACATCCTGTGGGGGCAACTCCTGCAGTCGTCCACAGCTAGCCAGCCCCTCCCCGGCAGGGACCTCTCACCCCCTCCCTGTGAGCACTGCAGTATAAAGTCAGATCCTCAGCTGGCACAGTGGCACACACCTGTAATCCCAGCGACTTGGGATCTGAGGCAGGAGGATGACAAGTTTGAGAAATTTAATGAGACCCTGTCTCAAAATAAGAAAGGTCTGCGATGTAGCTCATGGTAGGGCGCCCCTGGGTTCAATCCCCCCTACTGGAAAAACAATGTCTCCAGGTCTTTTGAAGGTAGATGGTGTGTGGGGCAGGGGCACTTGCGTGAAAAGCTGCAGCTTCTCTGTGGGAAGTGAGCAGCCGGCCCCAGGGGCTGAGGAGGGACCACAGGACAGCTAAAAGCTCCTCTGGATTTTGCCCCAAGCCCCATCCACCCAGCTACCCTCAGACCTCAACCCCTTCCCGCCAACCCGTCCTCAGCCAGTGGACCTCCAGTTCTGCCCTCCTCTCTACCCCAATCCCTCCCTCCCATTCTTACCAGGGGATGCCACGTAGCACTGCCAAAGAACCCACTGGTTTATTATTCATGATGAAAAATTATTCTAATAACATTTTTGTGCTATTGACATTCCAAAGATGAGCCGTTTAAAGCCCCTTCCCGCAGCCCTCCTCTTGGCAAAAGCCATCCTATTTTTAACAAAGTATATTGAAATTAAAATCTAATCATTTGCAATATGCTATGTTTAACAAATATGCTTTCCAAGAGTCCTGAGCTGAGCCAGGCCGGATGTCGGGAGCATGTGGGGTGGGAGTGCCATGGAAAGGGGCTGTCCACCCTGCCAGGGATCCCAGAGGCCCTGCTCCTCCTGGGGGAGCTGGCCACCAACCCTGTGGCCCTGTTCCCTCCCTCCGTCCTCCGCCCTCCTTCCTGCCCCTCAGTCCTGTGTCCAGTGATTCGGTGGACCTCTGAGGTGGTTCTTGCCTCAGGAAGGAGACTGCTGAGACCCTCTCTGACCTTCCCCTCCCCCACCCTCTCTATCTTGGGGTCCTCAATTGTTTGCTCTGAAATAGTCCAAACAAAATTCTGTGTGTGTGTGTGTGTGTGTGTGTGTGTGTGTGTGTGTGTGTGTGTGTGATACTGGGGATTGAACTCAGGGGCACTCTACCTCTGAGCTACACCTCCAGCCCAATTTTATTTTTCATTTTGAAACAAGGTCTCATTAAGTGGCGGAGGGCCTTGCTAAGCTGCTCAGGCTGGCCGTGCCATCCTCCTGTCTCAGCCTCCCAAGTACCAGGATTACAAGTGTGTGCCACCACTCCTGGCCCAGAATTCTTAAGGAGTTGCCCCATGCTCGCAGTGGTAGGACCTCGCAGTGACACTGAATTGACACCTCACGATCCCCTTCTGTTCACTGCAGATTTTCCAAGGAGGTGTCCCACAGGTCCACACCCCGGAGCAGCTTGAGATTTCCCTAATGACAGGTCTCCACGGGCTCTGCCCCAACCCCCCACTGCACAGCACCTGCACAACCGGTCCTCGAACCCCGCTTGGCCTGGGCCGCAGGGGTGCTGTGAGAGGCAGGGAAGCACCTGGTCCCACATCTTCTCCCCTCTGCTGCATCAGGAAGAAATATAACTAATTTCCTTTTCACTAAAAGGCAAAGCAATTTTTAAATTGCATGCCTGATTGAATTAAAAAATTTAGGCAATTAGCAGTCCTCTTTTCATCTCTCATGTTCTTTAAAATGCATATTGAAATCAACGTTTTCCTCATTTTCAGTGTTTTCTTGTGTCCTGGTTGTTGGGCAGCATGTCGGACCTGTGAGCCAAGGGCCCAGGCAAGGGTTGGGTCTAGTGTTAGGGGTGAGGAGACGTGTCCCCAGTGCTGGCTGTCAGTGGTGCCCACCAGGACTCTTAAAGGAAAAATCCTGATTCCTGTCTCATAATCCACTCCTCCCCATCAGGCCCCTCGTCTCCAAACTTTGCTCCCGATTAAATGTTTGACCTCCCAGGGGCCACCCAGGTATCTCTCTGGGAGTGAATAGCCTGGAAAAGGAACAAGAGGAGGGAGGAACACAGGAGGAGAGAGGAGGACAAGAGGAGGAGGAAGGAGGGAGGAGGGAGGAGAGAGGAGAAAGGAAAAAATCCAAGGAAGAAGGAGGGAGGGAGGAGGAAAGAGGGAGGAGGAGGAGGATAGAAGGGAAGAGGGAGGAGGAGGATAGGAGGGAGGAGGGTAGAAGTTAGGAGGAGGGAGGTGGAGGGTGGAGGACCACTCCCAGGGAGGCTTCCTCTGCGCTCCTTGGATGACCTGCACCCCAGCATTTAGGAGCATTCATCTCTCCCACAATGAGTGAGTGGGGTCTTTGTCTTCCTCGTGCACCCACACCTCAATGCGCATACACATGGGACCCCATCCTCCCTGTCCCCAGCATCTCTAGGAGCCTGAGCACCCCAGACCTCACCAGCAGCTCCAACGTGGGCCTCAGAACATCACACACCTGTGGAGAGAAGGGGGCTCCCCCATGTGGCCAGCAGGACTCCATCTCCAGACATCCCCAGGCTAGGGGACACACCCATATAAGCAGCTCCTGAAACAGAATCACAGGACAGTAGATGCGGAGTGGCCGGAAGGGAGGAAGGGCATCTCTGGGCCTGGAAGTGGGAGCTGCCTCCAGGCGGCCGCCCGCTGTCTACCCACTCACTCAGGAAGCCTCAGGTTTGCATGCAGCTCCACAGGCAGTCCTGCGGGGAGGCGCCAGTCTGCAGGAGGACTCTGGGCCTCCCCTCCTGCACGCACCTGCATGTGATGCTTCTCCCGCCCCGCCTACCTGACTGCCGGTGAGTTCTGCAACACCTTCCAGTAGGCAGATTTGTACCAAGAGCCAGAATGCACAACCTGCAAGCCAGAGTTCCCAAAATCACTTCCTGCTTTTATTATCTGTTCCAGGGCAGATACCTTGACCTTATGCCCCATGGCTAAATTGCCCAGGCCCCCCCACCTGAACCCCTAGAGATGTGTCCTTGACATGAAGGGGGCGCTAGCCTGATTTAAAACAACACTGACCTTGTTTTCTCGCCCTTTTCATTTTGACTAACTTGCGGGGTACAGTTCTGCAGAGAAGTGACCACTCAGTCCCCACCTCATTCTGCTCTGAGCTGAACCAGGAGGACACAGGAGGCACAGAGCCCAGGAAGGTGCAGGCACAACCCGCCTTGGGGCTCCGTGCCTCCTGTGCACACCCAGGAACATGCCCCCGTGTCAGGGACTGCCAAGGTCCCGGGTGACATAAGACAAGGTCACACAGTACTCGCCTTTCAGCAGAGCCTGGGCTGCCAGGAGACCTGCGCTGGCCGTTCCCCCCAGGAAGCTTCAGTGAGGTGCAGACAGCACTATTTTGGAGACCCCTTTGTGCCTGCTTCAGGCGCACACGTGGCCCGAAATCAATACCTCGGGGTGGGGCTCATGGAGCCACTCAGCGTCTGTCTTGGTGCCTCTTTCTCCATGTGCAGCTGGGGCGGAGGAGGCCCTGAAAGAGGCAGGAACCGGGCAGAGAGCCATAAGGACAGTCTTGCGGCACAGGGCCGGCTTGTGTCTCCTCTGAGAGACCCCAGTGCCCATGGCAGGGCCAGCTGTGGAGTGGGCTAGGGGTGGCCTGTGTAAGGTGTTGGGTCCATGCACGTGTGCACACATACATGCCCAGAATCTCATCTCTGGTGAACACAGGCTTTCTTAACAAGTGGATATCCACCCACACGAGGGAGCCTGCAGGGCTGGGGCCTGGCATGCCTGGTAAGGTGGGCCACAGGAGCCCAGGACCCCTGGGCAAGGCCGGGGGGGCCTGCAGTTCCTGCCATGCCCCGTGCCCCCAAAGTCCTGCTAAGCTGTTCTTCCTGGCCCTCGGTGGATGAGCTGCGTGTCTCACTAGGTCTGGATCTGGTCTGCAGGAGTGGCAGGGCTGCTCTGGGAATGTGAACACAGGTGGTCATGCCACTGGGCAGAGACTGGGGGCTCACTCGAAGTTCAGAGAGAGTGCACTTGGTTGGAGGAGATGGCACCTCAGAAGGGCCCGGAGCGCCCACTGGAGGATCAGCATCGCCTTGGGCTCTAACTCCTCACTCACGTCTGAGCCATGGCCGCAGGGAGTCCCACCCCGTCCTGCAGCAACGGCCTCACATCCTTCCTGAACCCCTGGCTGAACAGACTTGTATTCCAAACAGTTGGAAACCCAGAATGAAAATAATGATCTATCTGTAGGCCGACTCAAAATAAATCACAGACAGAGCACAGTGAGCCGCACTGCGCCGTTGTGTTGGGAAAGCTCAGCCCCCCGCCTGTCCCCACTTCAGACAAACATGGGAGCTGGCACGCGCGCCGGCTCCCGCGCCGGCTCCCGCAGATGCGTCTCCTGATCTGGAGAGGACGAGCGATGTTCTGTGCGGTTGGAGCAAACACACATGAGCAGGTGCCTGCAGATGGGCACAGACAGAGACACACACACACAGTCACAGATATAGAGACACACAGACACACGTGGAGACGCAGAGACACACACACAGAGACACCAATATAGAGACACACAGACACATGTGGAGACACAGAGACACACGTAGACAGAAACACACACATAGAGACAAAGATACAGATACACACAGACACACGTGGAGACGCAGACACACACATAGAGACACTGATATAGAGACACACAGACACACGTGGAGACGCAGAGACACACATGTAGAGACACTGATATACAGACACACAGACACACGTGGAGACACAGAGACACACAGACATAGACACACACATAGAGACACCGATATAGAGACACACAGACACACAGAGACACATGCAGACAGAGACACACACATAGAGACACAAATACAGATACACACAGAGACACATGGAGACACGGACACAGGCAGACATAGACACACACATAGATACATATACAGACACACTGACACAGAAATACACAAATATAGACACACACAGACACACAAATATAGACACACAGAGAAGACACAGAGATAGACACACACACAGAGACACAAATGTAGACACACAGACACACACATAGAGACGCAGAGACACAAATATAGACACAGAGACACAGAGACAGACACACAGACACACACATAGAGACACACAGAGAGACACAAAGGTAGACACACACAGATACACAGAGACAGACATACAAATATAGACACACACAGAGATACAGAGACAGACACACAGACACAAGTGTAGACACACACAGACACACAAATACACAGTTAGAAATACACACACACACAGTTAGAGATACACACACATATAGACAGAGACACAGAGACACACACATATATAAACACACACAGAGACACACATAGACACACATACGTAGAGGCTCACAGACACACACAGGGCAGGGAGAGGCTGGGAGGCCCTGAGATTCCCAGGGGACGCCGCATCCTTAATGATACCTATGATAATTAAGGAATACAATAAACACAATTAGCGCACGTTTTAAGCAGTTCGTTAGTGAAGCTTACCATGAAATCAGTATGGGGAGTGCTCCAGGGTGGCTTGGGGTAACAGCTTCTAATCCTTAGAGTCATAAAATCCCTGGCTTGGAAGAAATGGGTGTCTGCAGAGGATAGCAGGGGCCTGCTGAAGTCCTGGCTCCTGCTGGGCAGCCTGCAGGGAAGGGTTCAGGTGTGGCCATGGGGCCCAGTACCTTCCCAGGCAGCATCAGAGGCGCTAGCCCCAGACACACTCATTAGTTGTGGCAAGAGGACCACAGGTCTGTCTACCCAGTGGGGCAGGCTCTCCACACTGTGGCTCCCTGGACCAGGCAGAGGAGCTCTGACTTGGGCAGTATGGAGCACAGCTCAGGGGCCTGAAGGTACAGGACACAGGCTACACCTCCTTGTAGGGTACCCGTCCCTGCAGTGGGGTAAAATGAACCCACCTGCTCTTCCACCTTATCCAAGCCTCGTGCACCTGTTACCCCTGCCTGTGAGTGAGATCAGGCCGAGCCCCTTGACCTTGAGGGCGGTTTTCTCACATTCAGATGACCTGACCTCACATCTCCCCGGCTGCCCCTCCACCTCGCCAGTCCTCTCAACCATGATGCTCTGGGCAGAGTTATCTGCATTTTTTCTCATGGGTCAGGGTCTACCAATAGATGCTGAGCCAGGGGAGAGCACTGAGATTTGCTGCAGGAGGTGGCTAGAGGAACGGTGGCATCCAGAGGCTGCAGTGACCAAGGACCAGATGACAGACGTACTCTCACGGTTCTGAGGTCAGGGCGCCGGCATGCTGGGTTCCCTCTGGGGCTCTCAGGGGAACCCGTCCCTGCCTCTTCCAGGTTGCGGGGGCTCCAGGTGCTGCTTGCCTGTGGCCAGCCACCCCAACCTCTGCCTCCATCTTCACGTGGCCTCTTCCTCTGTATCCCTTTCCTGTTCCCATGCGGATGCTGGTCACACTGGACTGAGTCCACTGGTGGCAATACCTCCTCCTCTTAGTGCATCAGCAATGCCCTGCTTCCAACAAGGCCCTGCTCTGAGGATCCAGGAGGGACATGGATTTGGTGGACACTGTCCATCCAGTACAGGGAGGTCTTGGCACTGCCACTGGGGGACAGACAAGGGGGAGGATTAGCCCACAGGAGGCTTGGGGACAAGCTACAAGTCCTGGGATGCAGGCTGACCCTGGGAAAGGAACTCAGCTGTGAGCCGCCAGCAAGCTCCTGTCCTGAGACAGGCCTGAGAGGGGCCAAGGGGGCTCTTAAGCTCTGCACCAAGAGCGCCTGTCATCCTGCCATCCTCTGTGGGAGCATCCAGCAATGGAGCCACAGGCCACGTCCACCTTATTCCCTCTACAGGCAACACAGTCCGTCACTCTGCCCGCAGACACCTTCACATCTCACAGAGCTCCCAAGACCTCTCTCCTCCCTGTGTCTGCCCCTCTGCATTTCTCCCTAAGCCAGTTCCTCTGCATTTCCCACACCTGCTGGAATCTCAGGGCTCGGCCCTCAGCCTCTGTGAGTCCCTGAGCCAGGGTCAGGCTGCTGGGCCCGCTGCAGACGGGGCTCAGCAGGGGAGGCCGGATGAGCCCCGTGCAAGCTGCAGACCTCGCACACCGCGGCCATGCTCTCCAGGCCTCCAGGCTCTGCTGTCTCCTCTGCCTCCTGTTGCACAGACCATCAGCAAATCCTCCCAAATACCAGGAGAGGACTTCCAGGGTGCTCAGCGCCACCTCCACAGTCTCACCCAAGACGGCCTCGCTGTTCATCTGTGGCCACAGCCAACACCTGGCATCCAGGCCTCTAGCCTGCATCCCCAGTAGATCCCACAAAGTCCTGGGCCTCTGGCCGAGATGCCCCCTGGCCACGACTTCTGCTGCCCTCCCTGTGCCCATTGGTTCAGCAGCCCTGGCCTCCCCTCAGTGCTCAGGCCACCATCACCTGTGCTCCCTGGCCCAGGGTGCTGCTCCTCCCCTCCTGCAGTCTCCTCCCCTCTTATAGGCTCCTCCCTCCTGCAGGCTCCTCCCCTCTTATAGGCTCCTCCCTCCTGCAGGCTCCTCCCCTCCTACAGGCTCCTCCCTCCTGCAGGCTTTCCCCTCCTGCAGGCTCCTCCCTCCTGCAGGCTCCTCCTCTCCTACAGGCTCCTCCCCTCCTGCAGGCTCCTCCCCTCTTACCCTTGGCTCCCAGCCTCCTCCTCTTCCTGCCTTGAGGTCTTAGCTCAGAGTCACCTGGCCGGGGCCTTCCTTAACTAAAAGCATCCGCCACCCTGTGTGCAGCCTCTGGCCTGGCTTCGCTGTTCCGCAGCAGCGGAGGCTCAGGTATACGCATCCGTTGCTGCTTCCATTATGGAGCTCAGGGAGGCAGTGGCTCTGTCCACGTATGCTCTGCATGTCTGGCAGGACTCCTGGGTCCACCTCACAGAAGCGGCTTCCCCAAGCTCAGCCTTGTCCTAGGTGTGAGGACGCTGAAAGGACCCCTTTCCTGCCCAGGCCTTCTTCCTGCACTTGGGGACTTGTGCCCATTGCCCAACAGCCACTCCAGACAACTCCCACGCTGGTGAGAGGCCAGTTTTCTGCTGCCGGTCCAAGTCCTGCCTGTTCCTTTTACTACCAGCCTGGGGTGGCACCCGGCTGATGGGTCAACCCAGCGCCGTTGCCTCTCCCTGCCGGGCCTCACTGCTGTGGAAGGGTTGGCAAGGTGAGCACCGAGGCCAGCGCCATCCACTGGTGAGCAGAGCTAGCCGGCTCCCCAAAAGCCCTGTCCTTCCCCAGGAAGGACCCAGACACTCGGCCAGGCTGGAGGGCAGTGGACCAGTCCTGGGGGCGATTCAGCATCCTCCCACCACAACCCCACAAGTACACAGAGAACCCCAAGATGTAGCTGGCTCACTCCTGCTGGGATCGAGACTGGGGCCTCTGAGCAGGCGGCCAGGGCCTGTGTCTTCCCCAGACGTAAAAGCACAGTCTTTTGGGATCCTACCAAGGGCCCTTCCAGCCCAGGTGGGCTGCACATCACCAAATTCCACAGTCAGCTGGGATAGGGGCTGTGACCCGCTACATAGAAGACCCCTCCCTCAAGGCAGGATGGCTGCCCCTGCACTGGCTCCCAGTACCCAGCCTGCGCCACCCCGGGCCAGGCCCTTTTCCGGGGCCCCTTCCTAAACATTATCACACCCTATCACCTCATGCCACCCCAGGACCCTGATCCCTGGACCCCCACACAAGTGGTCCCTAGAGAGGACCCGCTGAGTCCCCAGGGACCGCAGCCCCAGGTCCCCAGAACACACAGTTTTATTGCTCCGGCTCCCAGGGGCCAGGGGCCACCCACCTGGTGGCAGCCACTTAGGGCCTCTCGCAAAGATGAGCTGCGGGCCAAGGCTGTGAGGGAGGGCCGGAGCAGTCCTGAGGTAATCAGCAGGGCTACATTATTACCATTATGCTGCTAATTAATTCCCAGCTCATTACATTTCCTGTGGCTAATTTGTAGGCTGATTTGATTAAACTCATCTCTATGCTAATAAATGTGTTTTCCATTTGTTTTAGTGACTGAAGGAAGAGGGTTCGATATTTACATATTTTGACGTTTATCAGAGAAATCACAGCATCTGAATTAATTTATCTCTGAATCCTAGGTTTGGAGAAAGGATTGTGGATCAGGCAGCTTCCCCCAGGACCCTTCCTCTTAGCACCCAAAGGTCCTGTCCTGCGTGGATTCTCACCTCTCCATCCTCTTCTGTTGGGAGTGTGGCCCAGGCCCCTCTTAGCTCATACATAGCTGTGTTTGTGGGACAGCACAAACCCCAATGTTCATACTCCTGAGGCCTGAGCACCAAGATGGTGGGGAACTGTGCTCTTTCCCTAAACAACCTGGTTTCGACTGTGGGCCTCACCCCGGCCACGTTGTGAGCCCCCTGGGAGGCCCTCTGGGACCGGGCCCTCCCTCCTGGTCATCTATGCCACTGGTCCCCACCTGTGTCCTCGGGCCTCCTCCTTCAAGTCACAGCTTCTGTCTGCAGGCCTGCTCCATACAGCCCCTCCCCAGTACTGCCCTACCCAGTGTCCCTGCCCTGCTGGGAGAAAGGGGCGTTTGAAAGTTGTGGGTTGGGGTGGCCCATCTGCTCCTGCCTGCCTGACCCTTACAGTGCCGTCTGTCCCTCTCTCCATCACCACCTGTCCCTCTCTGGCTTGGGCAGGGCCTGCCTGGGCTCACAGCTGGGTCCTCCTGAGGGGCCCCTCCCCACCAGCACAGGCCCCTCCCTCTTGGCCTTCTGCTTTGCCGTTGACTGCCTCCCTTGGGCCTCCTCCTCCCTGCTCTGTGGACTCTGGCTCAACTCACCCCTGGACAGAGCTCCCTGGGCCCCGCCACCTTGTGGGCTTCATCCAGTCCAATCAGCGTGCCCCAGTGCAGAGGGTGTGGGGCATAGGGCCTGCCTGCAGGTGCCTGCCTGGTGTGGTGCCAGACTGGAGATCTCCAGTTGGCCCCTTGCTCTGCCAGAGGAAATGCCCCAGAGGCCTGGAGTCTGTGCTGAAGCCCAACAGCCAATGGGGGCTGTGCAGAGAAGGGTCCTGCGGAGATGCTGAGGTAAGGCCATGCGTGCCCAGCAGGATTGGTGAAGACCAGCATGGACAGAGATTAGCATGGCAGAAATCTGGCCGGGATGGTGCAGGAGTGGGCAGGGAAGGGCGGGGCCTGTGTGGGAGATGGAGACTTGGAAGGGCGGGGCCTGTGTGGGGAGGAGACCTGGGCGGGACCTGGGTGAGCCGAGGACCATGGGTCTGGGAGGAGCCTCCACAGAGGGAAGCTTGTGGGTTGACCTGGTCAGCCCAGGCTAGTCCTGGATCAGCCTTCCAGGATCCAGCTGGAGTTTTTTTCTGGAACAATCCCGTAGGAACAGAGACAGGCTGGGGTGGGGGGGGGGGCAGACGTCTGTTGAGCTCAGGCTCCACTGGGCTCTGACCCAGTCTTCTACACTTCCGGTGGTGGCTCCGAGCCCAGGGATCTGTCCTGGCTTCTATCTGAGAGAAGGGCTTCGGCGGGACAGAGGCAGCACATGAGGAAGGCCCTTTTCTGCCTGGAATTTGCCCAAGAAGGGAGCTGTGCATCTCACCCCTGCCTCTGGGAGGAGAGTGAGCAAGACCTTGAAACGAGGTCAGCTGACATTTACAGCGGGAATCTAGGGACTGTGCTGTAGGGCACAGTGTCCCCAGTCCCTGACCTCTCAAGTCTGTGGGCTCCGTGCCCTCCCACCAGCCCCGGGCATCACAGGCTCTGCTGCAAGCCAGACTGGGTAGGGACCAAGATAATCCCTGTGTAGTCCCAAGTTCTGACTGAGGGACCACAGGGTTCAACGGCAAGTCCCTAATACTATAGCACCTCGCAGATGAGGAGACTGAGAAGTGATGTTTAAAATGAGCTGTGTAAGGCGGGCGTGGTGGCGCACGCTTGTAATCCCAGTACTATGGGAGGCTGAGACCGGAGGATCCGGGTTCGCAGCCAGCCTCAGCTCTCTCTCTCTCTCTCTCTCTCCCTGTCTCTCTCTCTCTCTCTCTCTCTCTCTCTCTCTCTC
>PVJS01035374.1:0-21050 GCA_004027185.1 Glis glis | reverse complement strand
TATATATATATATATATATATATATATATATATATATTATATATATATATATTTTTTTTGCGGTACGGGGGATTGAACCCAGGGGCATTCTACCTCTGCACTACACCCCCAGCCCTATTTTTTATACTTTATTTTGAAACCAGGTCTCACGAAATTGCAGAGGGCCTCACTAAGTAGAGAGAGAGAGAGAGAGAGATGAGGCTGGCTGCGAACCCGGATCCTCCGGTCTCCGCCTCCCAAAGTACTGGGATTATAAGCGTGCGCCACCACGCCCAGCTCAGAGCTATATATTTTTTTAAATAAATGTTTAGTTTAGTTTGGAGATGCTTGTTCCTTTGAATTTGCTTTTCTGTGTTTTGGCAAACCCCATGACAGAGCAGCGTATAGTTGAAGCAAGACAGTTTGGGGAGGCGTTCATCTTGGTAGTACTGCTGAAAGTTTTCAGTCTCATTTATGCTTACCCTGGAGCCTGGTGGATATGACATTATCATTTTAATTTGAAGGGAATTTTAGGTCCTCTCATTGTGCTTGTTGCAGATGAGTTCACAATATCTTTAATAACTTCCTGTGTGAATGCCCTGGAAATTCATTGTACTCTGTTAAATCAAGGGATTGATTATATTGCATTCTGTGTGTGGTATCCAGAATGAAAAATTCCCACTTCTAATTCTGAGGCTTAAACATTACACGGTTTTGTCGGTGTGGCATTAGACTTGTAATTATGGTGGCATTTGGATTTATCAGTGTGTGCTAAGTATGTTTACTAGGGAAGGAACAGTGGGGTTAGAAGATGAGCAAAGAGGGATTATTGTCAGATTCTTTATCCCTGTTCAGATTAGTAAGAGGCCTATTGTGCATAGATTATAAATAGTGCAAGTAATTACCGGGAAGTACAGAGAATATTCTTAAGATCACATATCTGGCAGGGACTTAATAGTTAGAATAAACAGAGAGTGTTATGAAGAAGGAAAAACAAGACATGGTACAGGAAAGTGTTGATGGTGACCTGTTAGTCATGTAAGCCCATGGAACATGAAAATGGTTCACATCATTTGTTTCTATTTCACCTAAATGTAGCATGAGGCACTGCACTCCGTCAATGTTCAGGGACGATTTGGTAAGTGAATGATTGATCTCAGAATGATCAAAAGATGACCCATGAGAATATAAAATTAGGTCAATCCTAGAAAGCCTCATGGAACTCTTCAAGTTTGGAAAAGTACTACACTTAAGAAAACAGAATTCAGAAATGAAGTCCAAGTACAAAATAAGGTGAAAACAAAGTCCATATGTTGACCAATTAAAGGACATATGTTACAGAGCACCTCCTGGTCTGATAGTATTTTTTTTACCCAAGGTCTTTCAGCCTATCTCTCTCGTTCTGTCTTTTTTCTATCACTAGATATAATGGACATGATTATTTATCTTAATTCCTGAGCAAATTCTACCACCAGATGAGTGAGGGAGATTTGAGTCTGTATAATGATTTTACATTAGCAAATAATTTTCAACTCCCACCAAAAGAGCATGATGCCAAGTACCCCATATCCAAGTGATTAGCCAGGAAGAACTTTTATCTGAGCTATGTCCTGTTCTAGTACCTCAAAAGGGATCCATTACAGAACTCACTCATGGGATTGCAGGGTTGTATTGTATTGTTATTGTTATTAACTAGGTGGGGGAAGTCAGGCATGGTGGCTCATGCCTGTAATACCAGCACTTGGGAGGGTGAGCCAGGAGGATTGCAGGTCTGAGGCGAGTCTCAGCAACTTATTGAGACCCTGCTTCAAAATAAATAAATAAATAAATAAATAAATAAATAAATAAATAAGGCTGAGGGTATAGCTCAGAGGTAGAAGGCTCCTCAGTTCAATCCCCAGTACAGAGAGAAAAAAAGGGGTGGGGAAGACTAGGTAAAGAATTCTTATTCTCTGTTGCTCATGGAGCTTTGCCACAGTGAGTCAATTCATTTCACTTTGGTGAAGACCAAGATGTATTTCTTTGAGGCAAACAAGTTGTGTTATTCTAGGTACATTGGGCTATTAACAAACTGTTTGGTATCTAATTAACTGCTACTACATATTAAAGAAAATAATTGGACAGAATGATGGATTTTGAGTCAGGGACATCAGGCTGCTGAGATATATGCATAAGATTGCTATTTTGTAGAGTGAACATACAGAGATTTTTCAGAGAAACACCAGACTCTCCCATCCCTGTAGGTAGCCTGTTAGTAACCAGGGCACACTGACCCAGTGTGAGTTTCATGATGTGAATCAGAACGGACAAAGTATATTGGAGTCTATACAAAAGTGATTGTTTTCTTCCAATCAGTAGAAAAACACAAAGCCAAAAATTGAGAATGCTATAAAAATGCAGGTCTCTGTTTCTACAAAGTAGCCTGACTTTAATAAAGCCCCCCAAAAAGTGTCATAATTTTTTTAAGTTTTGGCCTTTAAGCGAATCTTTAATAGCTTCTGTTAATTGAAAAAGGAAGAAGATACATTTTATTTTCTTTATCATTTCTACATAATTTTCATTATTATCTCTATATAATCACCTGCATGCACATATTTGCTATAATGCTGGAAAACTAATGCAGCATATTACTTCAGGGAAGGGATAAAATGATCATCCCACTCCACCTCTCTTAGCTTGATTCATAGCTCAAACATTTTAATTTTGGAACATTCCTGCAGCTTTAGTGCTCAGAAAATTGCTGGTAGAGAAACAAATGATTCTGCAGCCTTTCATCCTTCACAATTTTCACACCATCTCAGTAAGTCTAGCTTTGCAATCCCGCCATCTAGTGTTCAAACGGTCTCAATACTGCAGCCCACAAAACGCTTCACTTCATTAGAAGCCAAGTAATAGGAGAGGGAACGAGGAAGTTAACTTAAAAACAGTGTGTTCAGGAGAGTCAGTGTAATGAATAAATCAATGAACATCTAAAATAGATTTCTTGTTAAATACATGTTTCTAGTTTATCATTATTATTCCATGTATTTATTGCATTTATTCATAAATATTTTGAGATGGGCGTGGTGGCGCACACTTGTAATCCCAGTACTTGGGAGGCTGAGACTGGAAGATATCGGGATTCGTGGCCAGCCTCAGCTACTTAGTGAGGCCCTCCGCAACTTAGTGAGAACCTTTTTCAAAATAAAGAATAAAAAATAGTGCTGGGGGTGTAGCTCGGAGGTGAAGTGCCCTGGGTTCAATCCCCAGTACCGCAAAAAATAAATAAATAAATGAATAAATAAATAAATAAATATTTTGTATTAGTGCATTGCTATTATACATCATAGTGAGGTCACTGTGATGAAAACATACATGCACACAGCTCTTGGTGTATTTCCCTCCACATCCCACCCCGGTCCTCATTACTCCCTCCCCACACATATTAGTGAGATTGGTAGTGATACCTTCATACGTGGACATAGCATTATTTGAACTGTTTCTTTCTTCAATTCTCCTTTCCCCCCTCCCCAACTCCCTTCCCTGATCTCCTTCCACATTAAAGTTCTCTCTCCACATTATTTAAAGTTCCTTATGTTTTCTATTTTCTCTGTAACTCTACATATGAGAGAAAACATACAACACTTGACTTTTTGAGACTAGCTGATCTCCCTTAGCATAATAGTCTCTGGTCCCATCTATTTTTCTGAAAATGGCATAATTTTGTTCTTTATGGTTGAATAAATTCCTATTGTATGCATATAACACATTGTCTTCATCCATTCATCTGTTTTCAGACACCTGGGTTGCTTCCATAATTTAGCTATCATGAATTGTGCTACAATAAACAAGGATATGCATGTATCACTATACATATTCTGACTTTAATTTTTTTAGAAAGATACGGAGGAGCGGTATAGCTGAGTCATCTGATGGTTCCATTCCTTGATTTTTGAGGAATCTCCAAACTGATCTCCCTAATGGTTATACTAATTTACAATTCCACCAACAGTGTATAAGAGTTCCTATTATTTCCCTACATCCTCACCAGCATTTGTTATTGTTTGTATTCTTTTCATTTATTTATTTTATTTTGGTACTGGGGGTTTGTATTCTTGATGACTGCCATTTGAATTGGAGTGAGATGGAATCTCAGTATAGTTCTGATTTGCATTTCCCTAATTGCTAGTGATGTTGAACTTTCTTTATATATTTATTGGCCAATCATATTTCTTCTATCAATAAATATTTAACATGTTCTATTTACATAGTCAAACAAATCATATAACATACTCTGTATATTGCAATATATACTTATTTTTTAATTTTTAATTTTTATATTCTCTGTACCTACCTATAACTTTAGACTCTGAAGGCAAAACAGAACCAACCCAGTCATGACAGTTAATTGACTTGAGTGGAATAAAAGAAGAGAGAGAGTTCATTGGAATATTTGATTGCACTGTTTCTCCTAACCCATACTGTGGCTTTGTTACTATTAGTGGCCACATTTGCAGAGTCAGCTGATTTACTCTATAAGAAGAAAAACACAGAAGGTTTGCATATGCATGAAATGGACGACTTCGCCAGTAATCAACAACAAGAATAACAAGAATAAATATTAATGTCTTCCTTGTTGTGTGTTGAGACTATTTTAGGTTCATATTTTTAAAATTTTTGGAAATTATTTTTAGGAATTTAGTTTTCTAGGAGTCCTAGAGATGTGATTTTTAATTATCTTTATGAGCCTTTAAGATGACCTCTTTTAACTTGCCTATCAATTTTGAATTTTAAAAAGAAAAATGTACTTATTTAATTATGAAAAATAAAATTAAACAAGCCCCATTAGCTCAAATTCACCATCTTAACATCTGCAAAACCACTTACAGTATTCCTATCCTGATTAACTCCAACATCGAAGTGGAAAGCTGCAGTGCTTGCCCCGAGGTGACTGAAGTTCTGTGGTCCCTGAGGATGCTGCCCACCACTCTGCTCCAGTCCCATGCTGGGCTCGGAGCTGCCCAGACTTCACCACTCTTCGAGGGCACAAGGCTGCCCCCCACTGCAAGCTCTGTTTTCCTTCCTTACTTTAATCAGGAATGCCTTTCTCTGACCTTCTGCTCTCAGTTCATTCTCACACACCCTTCAGATCTTGCTGGAGCCTCATTCCCTTAGAGAAGCCCTCCAAACCGTACATTAGTCCTCTCTTGTTATTAGACACCACACAACAGTTTTTCTCATTACCACTCACGGCACTCCGTGATTACATATTTGTGTTATTACTGGCTTAATATCTGTGGCCCCCAGTAGACTGTAAGTTATGAACAGGCTAGAGTAATACCTTTTTTGTTGTTGTTGTTAATCCCTGAGGTCCTAGCCAGTGTTTTCCATAGTACCCAATGCAGAGTAGGTGTTTAGTAAATGTCTGATGAAATCAACCCATGAGTCCAAAATTGAGAACTGACAGGCACGTTGTCCAGCTCACATACACCCATGCCACCACTGGGATAAGGATATTCACTAGGCAGGAAATCTCAGGGCCTACATTCCGACTCCTCAGGGTACATCCTCTAGGGACTTACCCCTCCTGCAGCATAGCCTGGGAGTAAGCTGTAAACTCTTAACTTCTTACAGAATCCCCCTGTTTGTTCTCTACCACTCTTCCTGGTTTCATGGGAATTAACCAACCTTTCATATTCCTGCTTCCCCTCCCCAGAAAGAAATAGCTCCCCCCAAAAAAGCATTGTTCCTGTCTTTACCATCATCCATCTTCATGGATTAATCGGGAATGGGGAGAAACAGAGAACAAAATATCGATTAATAGTTCAATTATCCTTCCACTCTGATATTCGGCAGAGGATAAAAGTAAATTCTGCAAGTTATGGAAAGGACATGCTAAATTTTCATTGTTTATTTTCATAGGATTTCCTTTCCTCTTCTAGAAGGCTCTAAGAATTCCAGACTATTTTAGCATATTAGACAAGCAATTAGGCTGAGAGTCAGTCATCTTCAAAATGAGTGGTGTTTAAAAAGTGGTAGCACGTCAGATTAAGCTTCAAGTGTCTGAAGCCAATCACCAACATCTTCCCTAAATGAGTTCAGCATCTTGAGGGATGAATTGAGGACTCAAGGTAATTAATTCTGATACTGAATACAGACATGCACACACATAAATTTGATATTATTTTATACACTTTATTATACTTTATTTAAGTCCTGATGTAGTCTCTCACTGTTTTCCAAAATTTAAGACTTTTGCTTAGCATCAAATACACACATAAGAAAAATGCTTGAACCTTCAGATATTTTCAGACCAGGCTGATTATTTTAAGTGTCCTTCAATGTCCCTTTCCTTCCTACCTCTGGTGGCATCTAACAGGCACTGCAGAAGTACACGTTCCTTGTAGACTGTATTAACTGGATTCAGTTGCAAACTCGGATAGAATTCTGACATATATATATATATATATATATATATATATATATACATACATATATATATATGGTGAAAATAAATGAAATGGTATAAAGTTTATTCCAAAGAATATCTTCAACCTTCTATCTCCACAGCAACACAGACGTGCACACAGTGGCATCGCTTCTGAAACTGTATCTCCGAGAACTCCCAGAACCAGTCATCCCTTATGCAAAGTATGAAGATTTTTTGTCGTGTGCCAAACTGCTCAGCAAGGAAGAGGAAGCAGTAAGTTGATGCATTTATTTACAAATCAACCTGTTTTGGGGTTTTATTTATTTATTTATTTATTTATTTTTGTGGTACTGAGGGTTGAACCCACGGGCGTTCTACCTTTGAGCTACACCCCCAGTCTTATTTTACTTTTTATTTTGAAACAGGGTCTCGCTAAGTTGCTGAGGGTTTCACAAAGTGGCTGAGGTTGGCCTTGAGCTTGCAATGCTCCTGTCTCAGCCTCCAGTGTTTTCAGTCTTAAATTTATAAAATTCCTTTTGCCCTATTTTTGGACTTTTTTTCTACTATTCTCTGTATTGTCATCACACACATCTAGACTGGCCACACACAACTCAAGCAAGTCCCACCTTTTATCACCTGTTTGATCAAAAAGAATATAACATAATAAATGAAATCCATACACCTTGACCTTTTGCTCCCCTAAATGGTTGATTGCGGTGTGAGGTTAAGCCACATGTTCCATGGAAAAGTGGGTACCTTGTAGACCCTTTTTCATTGTATACCCCCAAAATACCTCGAATGATGGCCTGTGAACCAAATCTTAACTCCTGCCTGTTTTGTTAAAAACAGCTTTGTTGAGATATAATTTCTATACTATATAATCATCCATTTAAAGTTTACAGTTCAGACAATATATTAAAAATATATTCTCAGAGTTGTGCAACCAGCACCAGAATCTAATTTTAGAATACTTATATTTTTATTATCATAAGATGAACCCCAGAGCCTCTCTGCTTTCTCTTCTTTCCCCAGCTCTGGGCAACTGCCTATCTAATTTTTTTCCTATTAATTTGCCTATTCTGGACATTTCATATAAACAGAACCATTCAATATGTTGGGTTTTTCATGACTACATATTTTTGTCTTTTTCAAGGTTTGTTTTTGTTTCCAGATACTATTCCATTTTTCATTCATTCACCCATTTCATCCATTTGCTTTGCTTCCTTCATTTGGCTGTGAGGAATAATGCTGCTATGAACATCCATGTACCAAGTTTTGCATAGACACATTGTTCATTTCTATCTTGATAGTAGAATTGCTGAGCCATATGTAACTGTGTTTTCCAAAGAACCGCCACCATTTTAATTCTCTATCAGTAAAGTATGCAGATTCCCACTTCTCCACATCTCTGCCATCATTTGTTATCTGTCTTCATCACAGACATTCTAATATGCATAAAGTGATATCTTTGAACAGTATATTTGTGAATGGCATTTTCCCAATGACTAAAGATTTGACTATCTTTTCATGTTCTTATTGGTTATTTGTGTACTTTCTTTGTAGAAATATCTATTCAGATTATTTTCCCAAATTTAATTGAGTTTCAGTCATCCCAGTTCTTTGGGGCATTGGTTCCAGTCCTCCCTGCAGATACTTAAATCCATGGATGCTCAAGTCCCTCATGTAAAATGGTGCAGTGTTTGCATATAACTTACACACATCTCTCTGTATACCTTAAATGATCCCTGATTATCTCTAATACCTGATACAATGTATATGCTGTGTAAATAGTTCCTATTCTGTATTGTTTAGGGAATAATGGAAAGAAAAAAGTCTATACATGTTGAGTACAGATGCATTTTTTGTCTAATATTTTCAATCTTCAGTTGGTTAACTCTGAGGATGTGGAGAGTCAACTTTATATGTTAGAGTTTATATAGATTAGATTAGATGCAAGGCCCTTATCAGATATATGATTTGCAAAATTTTCTCCCATTCTATGGACTTTCTCATTTTCTTGATGATGTCCTTTCAAGCACAATCCTTTTTAATTTGGATAAAGTCAAGTTTATCTGTTTTCCTTTTGTCACTTGTACTTTTTGTGTCATATCTAAGAAGCATTTGTTTAACACAAAGTCATGCAGATTTACTCCTATATTTTCTTCTAATTACTTTATAGATTCAGCTCTTATAATGAGATCTATGATTCATTTTGAGTTCACTCTTGTTTACAATGTGAAGAAAGGGTCCAACTTCATTCTTCTGTGTATGAATATCCAGTTGTCCCAGCACTGTTGGTTGAAAAGACTGTTCTTTTCTCTGTTAGATTTTCTTCTAAAAAATTACCACCTAAGCCGGGCATGGTGGCGCACGCTTATAATCCCAGTACTTGGGAGGCTGAGACAGGAGGATCCAGGTTCGTAGCCAGCCTCAGCTACTTACAGAGGCCCTCCACAACTTAGTGAGACCCTGTTTCAAAATAAAGAATAAAAAATAGGGCTGGGGGTGTAATTCAGAGGTAGAATGCCCCCGGATTCAATCCCTAGTACCGAAAAAAAAAATAAACAACGAAAAATCGGGCAGGGGGTATAGCTCGGAGGTAGAATGCCCCTGGGTTCAATCCCCAGTACCACAAAAATAAATAAATAAATAAAAATTACCACCTATGCAGTTTTATTCTGTTTGTTACTTAATATCGTTGTGGCTGCTTTTGCACTAAAACAGAGCACTTTAGTAGTTGTCGTGGAGACTATGTACTCTACAAAGCCTAAAATATATACTACCTGGTCCTTTCCAGGAAAAAGAAAAAATCAGATTACATTATCAATTGGATTTTCTGGGACCATTTACATTTTAGAGAAAGTTCTACAATGAGCAATAAATAAATTAAACCCTATGAAATTTTCAGGAAGATCAGGCTTTCCAACTCTTTTTCACCCCAAATGATATGCACTAAACATGACCATTCCAGAGAGAATTTGTCAGTAGGCTTGTGTTTGTCTATGTTCTGTGCATGATAAAAATTGGAAGGACCATCACTATATCAAGGCTATTTTTCAAATAACCTTATTATAAATGAGGCTATCTTCCCTTTTCAGCCAATTGCAAATAAGTGGTGAAAGAGCTTCACTTAAATCTGCTTCTCCACAAATAGTACAGTTATGTTCTGAGAAGTGTCTCATTAAGAGGTTTTGTCATTATGCAAATATCATAAAGTGCACTTTTTTTGTCTGTGGTACTGCTGATTAAGCCCAGAGGCATTCTACCTCTGTGCTACACCCCCATTTATTTATTTATTCATTTATTATTCATTCATTTTTTAATTTTTTTTATTTTAAAAAAACAGTCTTGCTAAGTTGCTGAGACTGGTCTCAAACTTGCAATCTTCCTGTCTCAGCCTCCCAAGTACTAGGATTACAGGCAAGCACCACCATGCCTAGCTCCTTAAAGTGCACTTTCACAAACTTAAATGGCTAGGACACCACTAGATGATATAATTTATTGGACCACCATTGTATATGTGGTCTGTCATTGATTGACATATCATGCAATGCAAGACTATACTTCCTGGAGATATTTTAAATACTTGTACATCTTTGAAAATATTTCTAAAATGATCACTGTGGTGGTAGAAAGTTTTCAGGATAGGCTCTTGCACTGGAAACTGAAAAAAACCTCAATGTCTTTGGTCATTTCCTACTTGCTTTAATATCAATGTCGATACATAGGAAGATGACATTTATTCTCTTCTTGGTACTCAGGGTGTTAAGGAATTGGCGAAGCAGGTGAAGAGTTTGCCCGTGGTGAATTACAACCTTCTCAAGTATATTTGCAGGTAAGAATTGTCCTAAAGACAAAACTAAACAAAATAAGACTATATTTACTTATTTATTCATTTTTATTTATTTAATTGATACTGGGGATTGAACCCAGAGGCATTCTACCTTCGAGCTATATCCCCAACCCTTTTTTAATTTTTATTCTGAAACAGTGTCTCACTGAATTTCTGAGGCTGACCTTGAACCTGTGATACTCCTGTCTCAGCCTCCCAAGTACCAGGATTACAGGTGTGCACCACCACACCCAGCTTAAACAAGACTATATTTAGCCTGGTAAAAATTTATACTTGACAATGAATAAATCACTTAACTACTCTGAGCTCCCATGTTAGCCTCTGGGAAATTAAGAGATTTGAGAAGATGATCTCAAAAGTTTCTATGAGTGCTACAATTGTTTGATTTTGTAATGTGATGTTTTTGAAATCTCTGTTGCCTCCACATATTAAAAATAAAGTTTCTTTGCACTTTCATGGAAGTTGTTTGTACCACAAAGGGAGTGGCATTGTAAGGAAATGAAGCGAGTGCCTTGGCATAAAACAGACCTGGGTGGGAGTGCAGGTCCCACCTTTGACGATAAAGTTTATGGAGTTTTCTAATCCTTTCTGAGTTTCAGGGTTCTAATAGGTAAGATGATAGTGAAAACACCTATTTCACAGAGCTGACTAGGAGCTATGGAGTTTAAGATTAATACCAGAAACTGGAGTTCATTGTCAATGTAACTGAGTAGGAATTCCAGAACCTCCCACCATGACTTTTTTTCTAGTGATTGTTATGTTCAGAAGAAAGCAAGACCTTACTTAGTCTTCAGGATTTTAAAAGGTAAGAACTACTTTCACTAACAGCATATGATTATTAGCATGTAAGGCTTCCATCCCAAGATTTGGAAGGAATACAGGTTATTCCAGCGGGTGAGAAAAAGGCTACATTATCCTTACGTAAAAAGGAGGGGCTTGTTTGAGAATATTATTGCAAGTTCAAATCTCCACAATAGAAGCATTTAACTTCTCTTGAAACATTTAAGTGGACTTTTCCTATAAGATTTTTCAAATAAGAAACGATGGTCTGAGATTTTACCTTTGATTTTACTATAGTTTAGGCTCTATAATGGTAGTGAACATGTGAAAATAGACACCTATTTAAAAAGTCATAGTACAGTAGTTAGAGCACAGACTCTAGATTCATACTGCCTGGGTTCAAGTCTCAGCTCTGCCACTAACTAACTCTGGGTCCTTGGAGAAGATTCTTAACCTCGCTGGTACCTCGTGCCTCTCATCTGTAAAATGGGGAAAACAATAATACCTAGCTCACAGAGATGCATTGATAATTTAGTAAGTCAACACCATGACTGACACATAATGGTGTTATATAAATATGTTATTTTTATTTTTCATTGTTTCCTTTCTCTCTCATCAGTACAATGAGCAAGTCATTAAATAATAGAGTTTCTCTTGGAAATGAATAGGAGGTGGGGAATGAGAAAAAGTCAAAAGAGTATACAAATAATCTTTCCTACTAAAACCATCTGGGGAAAGGGTTATTCCATGCCTTTTATTCTTTAGCACCTAATAAATTAAAAAGTTTTGTGCTTGTAGGTTTTCATATCAGTAGAACTGACGCTTTAGTCTCCACAATATTTGATCTTATTTCTTAATAGACTATAAATTTGAACCTCACAAATTCCTCCGCTAAGGTTGATTCCTCCCCTCTAAAATAAGAAATTTTACCAGAAGATCTTATATACAGTTCTTTAACTGAATATGTATACAAACTGAATACTTTTTTGAGGGATTGGAAGGTATGTTTGTCAATTTTCTATTGCTATAACAAAATAGTTGAGATGATAACCTTTAAAAAGAAAAATGTTTTTTGTGGCTCACAGTTTCAGAGATTTCAGTCCGTAATGGATTGGTCCTGTTGATTTGGGCCTGTGGTGAGGCAGCGTATCATGGCAGGCATGCACAGCAAGACCATTCACTTTGTGGTCAAGTTGTGAAAGAGAGACAGGAAGAAACCGAGGTCCCAATGTCTTCTTCAAGGCATGCTCCCAATTATGGGAAAACCTCACTAGGCTCCACCACCTAAAGCTTCCAGCACCTCCCAACAGTGCCACGGACTGGTAAACAAGCCTTTAGCACATAAACAATTGTGGGACATCTATCCCAACCATCACAGAGAAGAATACATATCCTTGACTCTCAAGTCCATATTAGCATTGTCCAAATACACGTGTTCCTTTAGTTGACAGAGGAAATTGAGCCAAGCCAGGCCAGAACAAATAATTGATATGATCCCCACAATTTGATCCTTCATAATTTGCAATATATTTTCCACATTTAAGTGAAAGGTGTTTGAATTTGCAAATAGTTTTGTCTCCATAATCATCATTGCACATATTTCAGTTCATAAATTTCCCAATGATCCATTCTCTTCCACTGAGAAGTTTAACCCCACTGAGTTTCTATCATATTCTTGTATCCCACAGGTTCTTGGATGAAGTGCAGTCCTATTCAGGAGTGAACAAAATGAGTGTGCAGAACTTGGCAACTGTCTTTGGTCCCAATATCCTGCGCCCCAAGGTGGAAGATCCTTTGACCATCATGGAGGGTAAGCAAATGATTTTCTTATACCCTCATCAAAAGAAGAATCAACCATCTCTCAGTTGTCTAGAATCTATCATTGTCTGAGCAAACTAAGACATAAACCCGTGGTAACTGTATGTATTTAATCCATTTATTCTTAAAATGTAAAATCATCTTTTTTGAGAATTAGGCATTTTTTCAAGTTATCAAACATAAAATCATAAAATGATTCCCCAGTCACTTTACAAAGACAAATGGAACTTCCATAAGTCAATATATTATCTGAAAAGTATTTGATAAAAAATGAAAAAATTAGGTTACTTTGTAAGTCCAATACAATTTTTATGAAAATTCAAAAAATTATATTCAGCTAAGATGTATTTATTAATTTGGGGTTTTTGTTTTATTGATTTCAAGAAATTTGATCCTTTATAAAACAATGGTGCCTTTTTAATTGTGGTTTGAAACATGAAGGGATTCTTGTTATCTAAATTACAAAATGCCTCAAATTATTTTCTTCACTGAACTGTAGAAATTCCATCAGGCCTCAATGCTTGGGTCTCTTTGTTACTTGTGTCCATTGCTAGCATCATTGTTTTCTGTAAACTGGCCTAACTATACATATAAGAATTTCATAGGGACAATGAACGGAGAAAGAGTAATTATATTTATTTACAATTCCACCAACAATGTATAAGAGTTATTATTTCCCTACATCCCAGCCAGCATTTATTATTGTTTATACTCTTGATGGTTGCCATTCTAACTGGAATTCAATGAAATTTCAGTGTTATTTGGTTTACAGTTCTCTGATTGCTAATGATGTTGAACTTTTTTTTTCATTTATTTATTGGCCATCTGTATCTCTTCTTTTGAGAAGTATCTATTCAGCTCAGTTGCCCATTTTTATTTTTTAGTGTTAACCTTTTTGAATTATTTATATATTCTAGATATTAGTCCTCTTTCAAAGGAGTAGCTGACAATATTTTCTTCCTATTCTATAGGCTTTCTATTCAGACTCTGAGTGCTTCCTTTGCTTATGTAGAAGCTTATTAATTTGATGACATTCCGTTTATTGATTCTTGGTTTAATTTCTTGATTTTTGGGGTGTCTTATTGAGGAAGTCTCTACCAGTGCCTCATACAACAACTATGGAGATCAGTATGGAAGTTCATCAAAAGACTAGGAATGGAATCACCATATGAACTCAGATGTAACCACTCCTTGGCATCTTTCCCAAAGAACTAAAATCAGAATATTATAGTGATACATGCATATCCATATTTATAGCAGCACAATTCACAATAGTCAAATTATGGAACCAACCTAGGTATCCCATCAACAGATGAATGGATAAAGAAAGTGTAGTATATACACACACAATGGAATTTTACTCAGCCATAAAGAACAAAATTATGTCATTTGCAGGAAAATGGATAGAACTAGAGAATTATGCTAAGTGGGATCAGCCAGTCTCAGAAAGTCAAAGGTCATATGACTTTTCTTATATATAGAAGCAAAGAAAAAATAGAAAACATAAGGGAGTTTAGATAAATGAGGAGAGAAACCAGTAGAATAGAGAAAGGAGATTGGGGCATGGAGGTGTGGAGGGTAAAAAAGGAGGATCAAGGAAGGAAACAGTTCACATGTCCATATATGACAGTATCACTACAAATCTCACCCACATGTACAGGGAGAGAGGATGGAAAAGCGGGGTGTGATATGGAGGGAAATATACCACGTTCTGCTCGTATCACTTTGAACCTCACTATGTTGTATAATAATAATACATGAATAAAATATTTAAAAAATTAAAACTGATTGGGAGACTGAGACAGGAGGATCGCAGGTTCAAGGCCAGCCTCTGTTACTTAGTGAGGCCTGCTGCAACTTAGTGAAACCCTGTTTCAAAATAAAGAATAAAAATAGGGCTGGGGGTGTAGTTTGGAGGTAGAATGCCCCTGGGTTCAATCCCCAGTACCACAAAAACAAAAACTGAGACATGTTAACAGCCAAGTCAAGGCCATTGTTTTTTGTTTTATTTTTAGTAATCCTCATGTCTTAAATTGAGATGGTGGATATAAATACAAAGATTAAAGTTCAAAGAAACATTACCAAAAATAATAATTATTTTTAGTTTCATTCTGAGTTTATTTAGTCTAGAATAAAATATTACCCTCAGTTCCATAAATTTTACTCCCTGTTACTGTTCCTTTTCTGAAAATTCTAAGCTTTTTGTTCTTCTATATTTTGTGTTTGAGAAAGCTTTTAAATATCTGCCTGAATCATTTCTGCTTAATTTCTTTTGTCTAAAACAGAGGGCAATAAAAATTGAACATAAGATTTGGGGCAATAAGATAGTCCAGAAAACTTGATTTCTGTCTGAAGAGTATAGAAGACATTAGAAAATGTTAAATTTGAAGGTATAAGTGGTGTAAAGATACTTTAGTTCATTTATTTTTTTAAAAGCCATTATTATAAATTAAAATATGTATGATATAGAAAATCACCACAAATGCACAAGGTCCATTCAGGTGCATGTTTCTGACCTCACAGAGCACATCTGTTTTCTCATGTAGGTCTTAAAACTATGGCAGCTTGCTTTCTGAGATGCCCTGGCTTCCTCTCCTCCCTTGGTTTTGATTGGCAGTTCCCTTAGTTCCATCTCTGTTTTCCTCGTCCTGCTCAACTTCCATTCCACTCCCTGCAGATTCCCCTCCACATGGAGCCCCATCTGGAAGGGAGTCCCCGCTGGTCAGTATTGAGAGTTCATATGAGCCAGGGCACTCAGACCTCCCTCTGGGCCACCGCACCGCCCAGGCCACTGCTCTTGGTTACTCCCTCTTTTGTGTTTTTCAGTGAATACCTGTGGGGAACTTTGGAATTTTCTGTTTTCAGGTCCATCAGGCCTTTTGCTTCTATTTCTTCCTTCCACACAGGTGCTAACACCATGCAGGCAGTGGGATTTGTCCTCACCAACCTGTGTTTGGGGTTTTGGAGGGATTCCTTGTCACCTAGTTTGGGGTTTTGTTTTCTCATTGCTCTGTTTTTATGTGAGAATTTCAGGAGACTCAATACTAGGCTGCCACCATCTTCCTAGAAGCCAATGTTTTTGTTACTATTCTTTAAACTCTGACAGCTCTTGTTGCTGCTTTGGAAGAAATACCTTAACAATTACATAGTATCCCCCTTTGCTAATAAGAAACCTGATACTCAATGAGAAAAATAATTTTCCCTAAATATGGTAATAATTTTGTAAGAGATTGGTGGTGTACATGTAGACAAAGAGGTTTTTAAAAGAGTAGGGGAAATGAAGCAACAAAATAATCTCATCTGCTGTTGTAATTTGTTGGGGGTCACGGAAGCTCTCAGTTCCACAGAAGTTCAGTCACATTTCATCTGGGGTTGAATCGAGCCTCTGAAGGAAGCTGGCTTACAGCAACTGAACTTTCTAGAGAGCTCTCAGATCACAGAAACTACCCAACTACTTCCTGGCCCAGTCGAAAACAAGTTGGATGATTATTGTGGTCTCTACAGAAAACACCAATCTGACTGCATAATTAATGCACAGAAATCTGTTTTAAAGTATTCTAATGGGTTAATGTTATCAATGGCCAATGGCCAGCCATACAAATCTCCTAAGGATATTTTGAAAGGGACAAATTTGTTTGTTGGGTTGGCCATTAGGTTGTTGATTTGCCTAGTTGGTTTCAGATGGAGGATGGCCAATCAGTTATATTTTCAAACTATCTATTCTAATTGCTAGCCTATGTATCTTGAGTTATGGCAGAGAATATATTGGCCATAAATAAACTAACCAAATCAAGTAGAATATTCTATGTTATTGTCTATAAGGCTAATTACCATCTCTCTTGGTTGAGCATGAAAAATAAGATTATTTTGAGCCAGTTACCATTTGATTAGTCACTAGAGGCATCATTGTCTTGCACCATCCAAGTTTTATATAAGGAGCTATATTATGCTTTTAGTATTTGTATTTTATTTATATTCTGAGGCTGTATTTAATTTTCCTAATTAAAACATTGCAAATTCCCTAGTTTCAACAGGATGGCCATATCTGAAGGTAGGATTTACTTAACTTCAACATAAATCTTCTAAATTATTTCTTCATTCATTTATATATCCAACCAATATTCATTAAAACTATTGTATACAGTGTTCCTCTGTAAGCCTGGGAATGTAGAGATGAAAAAGGAAAAATTTTGTCCTCAAGAAACTTATAGTCTAGTTGGAGTGTTTAACATACAAATATTTAATTATAATGTAGCAGGGAAATATTATGTATATGATATGTTAAAGGGCTATGGCAGCAGAGGTAGGGAATCATGGTCTCTTAGAGGTCAGAGAATGCTTCACAGATGAAGGCACATTTAAGCAGTCATTCTGCCAGAGAAAGAAGCAGAGCCATAGGTAAGAAGATGTATGTCTTAGTCTGTTTTGGCCACTATTACAGAATACCATTACACTTCAGGAGGCTGGGAAGTCCAAGATCAAGGTGCCCACAGATTCAGTGTCCGGTGAGGACCCATTTCCTGGTTAACTGACAGCCACCTTCTGACTGTGTCCTTGATGGCAGAAGAGGTGAGGGAGCTCTCTAATTAAGGGCACTAATCTCATTTATGAGGGCTCCATCGTCATCACTTAATCATCTCCCTACCTCCAACAGCCATGACATTGGGAGTTAGGATTTCAACATATGAATTTCAGGGGGACACAAACATCTAATCTTTAACCAGTATGAGATACCATAGTGTGTCTGAGTGAAAAACGTAGGAAGGTCCATGATTTTAGGGCACATAGGGAAGATTGGTAGAAGAATGGCTGGAAAGACCTTACAACATTCTCCAGGTCTTAGCAACAATTCTGCATGCAGGAATATTGGATGGTTATTGAGCTAGAATGTGTTGAGATAGGATTTTTGTTTCAGAAAAATAACTGGCAGTACTGGGGATTAATCATGGGGAGACAGGCAAAATCAGACTGAAGGTAGACACTGGTTCTCACTGGCTTTGAATTGCAAGACTGAATTTGTATTGTGCTCACACTTCATAGTCATTTGCCCCATATTTGATCTCTAAAACATTACAGTTCAAGCAAATATATTCTGAGGCTGATGCAACTCCTGAAATATGATAGGTACATGGGGCATTAGTTTGATTAAAGAGTTTGTACCCCACCATGTGCTTTTTTTTTTTTGTGGTACCGGGGATTGAACGCGGGGGCGTTTTACCTCCGCGCTACGCCCCCGGCCCTATTTTTTATACTTTATTTTGAAACTGGGTCTCACGAAGTTGCAGAGGGCCTCACTAAGTAGAGAGAGCGAGAGAGAGCGAGAGCTGAGGCTGGCCGCGAACCCGGATCCTCCGGTCTCCGCCTCCCAAGTACTGGGATTACAAGCATGCGCCACCACGCCCAGCCACCATGTGCTTTTAATTGTAATTTTAACAAAAGGTCTAAGTAAAAAACCTGTACAGGGAAGTAAACTATAAATATTTTGAAACACTTAATATTTATTTTTATCTTCTTTTCTCATTTTGATAGTCAAAATAATTTAATTAATGATTCAGTCAACTGGTATGTATTCTATTGAAAAACATGGAGACTTTGCTTTATTTTATTAAAATTTTCTTTCTTTTAAAATTCTCTCTTAATTTTAAAAGTTATAATATTTTTTATAATTTAGACTTCATCAAAACTGAAATTTTTGTTTCAGGATATTCATAAGATAATGAAAAGGCAAGGCACAGGTATGTAGAATATACTTGGAAATCACATATTGGTTAATGAACTTGCTTTAAGAATATATAAAGAACTTATGAAACATAAGGCAGTCATACCAATGAAAAAAATAGGCAAATGTTTTGAAAGAGACACATCATCAAAGGAGATATATGAATAGCAAAAAATGCATGGAAAGATGTTCAACATCTTTAGTTATTAGGGAAATGAAAAATTAAACCATAATTAGATACCATTACACATCCTCTACAAAGTACAAGATTAATATTGAAATACCAAATTTGCCTTATAGAAATATAAAATATTAGAGCCATTTTGGGAAAAAAGTAGGCAAGTTCTTGTAAACTTAAATATAAGCTAACCACAAGACCCAGCAAAACAATATGTTAAATATTTACCCATGAAAAAAGAAACATATTTATTCCAGACTTATAGCAAAATGTTCATATCAACCTTATTTATAATAGCTCCAAACTGAAAACATAACAATTCTGTATCAACTGGTGAATGAATAAATAAATTGTGGCACATCCAATAAAATGGAATGAGATACTATTCAGTAGTAAAAAGAATAAACTACCGATAAATATAACAGCAAAGATAAATGTCAAAATTATTATGCTAACAGTGAAAAGTTGCCTAGACACAGAAGATTGCAGACTGTGTAATTCTATAGATATGAAATTCTAGAAAAGGCAAAACTATAGTCACAGAAGGCACATCAGTAGTTGCCATAAGCAGGAGGTGGGGTCAAGAGATCAACTACAAAGGGATACAAGGGAACTTTCCTATACCATGATCAGGCAGGTTTTCTAGAATTATGTACATTTGTCACAGCTCATTATGTATCTTACAGATATATCCTCAGACATGCAAAATGACAAAATTATTCCTTGCAAAAAATACAAAATGAAACTACATTAAACTATATTGCATAGATAGCTACCCATTTATAAAAATGCACACACATGAAAGTACCTAGGTATACTTAAAGGAAAATTGAATTCTTAGCCACTGCTTATGAAGAAACGTGCCTATAATATGGTATTTAAACTTAACCTATATAAAATGATATGAGCCGGGGGAATTGCTGGATTGTGTAGCACAGCGGGACTCCAGAGTCTTCTTGGACTTTGCATAATGGGTTGGTGATTATAACCACTCTGACCTCATTATTTAGTCTTCACACATTCCCCATTAGCTTTCTAAGGAAGAAAATGACAGAGGAGGGAATAAAAAAGGAATGAAAGATAGTGCAATCCAGTGACATATACATACACTCACACAGTTACTACCAAGCCAGTCTCTCCTATGTGCCTATAAAAAGTCAGTCCTTTTGCAGGCAACCATGCCATTTCCTATCCCAGAGACTAGATGAAAGCAAAGCTCCACAACATACAGGAAACAGAGTTCTAAATCTACAGGGCCCTGACCTTCACTCTATAACTGTGGCAGAGACACTTTGTCATGGCTACTCACAAACTTATTGTGGAGACTTTGGGAACGTCACTCCTTAATTAATTAAATGCCTCACAGAGTTCATAGCTCCAGTGGAAAGCAGTGATGCTTCAAACGTTAATATTCCAGTGATGGGAAAAAGCCTCATTTCCCCCTAAATATGAGGCAGAGAGAGATATAATAAAGGCCACAAACCTTAGAAGTGTGTCTGTTGTATGGACAAATAATAAAACAGCACCTAGTACACAGTGTCTTCCATGATGACAGAGTTGACAGCCATTTTTTAAATACTTTTATTGGTGCATCTTAGTGAGGTTCAGTGTGATACAAACATACATGCACACAGGTCTTGGTGTGTCTCCCTTCAGATCCCACCCTGCTACTTACCCCTCCCCGTAACATATCAGTGAGATTGGTAGTGATACCTTCATATATGGGCATAGCATAATTTGAACCGTTTCTTTCATCAGTTCTCCTTTTTCCCCTTTCCTCCTTCTTCCTCATCCTCTCTCACTATTCTACTGGTCACTCTCCTCAATTATCTAGAGTCCCTTTTGTTTCCTATTTTCTCTCAGGCTTCCACATATGAGAAAAACCATTTAACCCTGCCTTTCTGGATCTCTAGTTCCATCCATTTTCCTGAAAATAACACAATTTTCTCCTTTATAGCTGAGTAAAATTTCATTGTGTATATATACCACATTCGTTATCTATTCATCTGTTGATGGACACTTGGTTTCATAATTTGGCTATTATGAATTGTTATAAATGTGTTAAAATATGGATATGCATGTATCACTACAGAATTATGACTTTAAATTCTTTTGGAAAGATACCAAGGAGTGGTATAGCTAGGTCATATGGTGGTTCCATTCCTAGTCTTTTGAGGAAGCTCCATGCTGATCTTCCATAGTGGCTGTACTAATTTGCAGTTCCACCAACAGTGTATAAGAGTTCCTATTTCCCCTCATTCTCACCAGCATTTATTATCATTTTCATTCTTTGTTTTTTTTTTTTTTTTTTTTT